>RCAB01000025.1:83104-312340 GCA_003640385.1 Setaria digitata | reverse complement strand
TATTATTATTATCATTATTATTATTATTATCATTATTATTATTATTATTATTAATTATTATTATTACTATTACTATTATTTCGTTTTGTTATATTATTACTTTTAGCACTATAATTATATATTTTTTCCAGCTTTTTGGCTATAATTGCTTTGGTTGCCGAAGTTGTGATTACAGTTGTCATATTATCCTGGCCTTTGGGTGGAGGTACAACGATTTCTGAAAAAGCTGAAATCTCCGTAGACTATGTTAGTGTTCCGCGGTGTATTTTGGCTGTCGTCGAAGCCCTGATTTTATTAATCTTGTTCATTGAGTACGTAAAGTATGACCTAGCTACACCAATTCCCTTTCAACCGCTGTCTTAAACTGAATGTAGAAAATGTGCAGTGTTTTTCAACTTGATCCGGAAAGTTTGTGATTAAAATGTAGTCCAGGAACTTATTATTTGAGATGTAAGGTAAGGACTTACTTTCGTAAATCGCTTATTTCACAAAATGCTATTCTTTTTTATAATTTAATTCGGTGAAATTTATTTTATTTGTTGTGTCATTCACTTCACTTAATTAAGATGAGCTTGGTCCAGATAATATTAATATAAAATAAAAAGTAATTTCTTTTTATGAGCGATTGGTGTTAAGACGCAGCTGAAAAATAACTTTCCGTCGAACGCCGTGATTTCGTGCAATTGGGAGTCTGATGGCACTGCGTTAGAAGTTGATTTGTCACAAAAAATTTTGCATCTTTCCATGCTTGGAACTGGAAAAAATCTGTATAATATTGAATAATGCAGATGATAACTGAGAAGGAAGCAATGAAACACAAAGTTTTAGAGTAGAAGTTTTATTTCACGGAATTTTTGAAGGGATTTATTTTCAGTTTCTTTTTTTAGTTTTCTTCTAACCTCACAATGTAGGGATCAATCAAAATCTTAAAAAGCTTGCTAATGAAATGCTATGCTTCCCCGCTTCAATATATTCCCGGTGTTTTATGAATATTTTGATGAATAAACAGTAACAGCTTAATTTATCTGCTAAAGACAGCATAGTGATTTCTTTATTGTACTGGACAAAGTGTGTGAAAAGAAAATTTTCTACCTTCAAGCGTTCCTCGGACTCGTTTTTTCGACTTGTCCTCGTTTCATCAACTGTGGGTAGTGACGTCTGGGTAGCTTTAGACACTATTGTTTTGGCTTTTTTAAATTTCCATTCTTCCTGAATCCGAAATATTTACAGTGGCGAGGTCAAAGTTCGACAGAATCATTGCGAAGTTATATCTCTTGGAATTTTGGAACGGCATGCTTTCCACCATGCAATTATGACTTGCTAACTTTAGACTCGGATTAGATTAACTATTACTTTGTCCTATTTCACGGCTTACGAGACGACTGGGTTGAGTTCGGTTTTGATATGTCATTTGAAAAAATATAAAAATATATATATATATATCATTTCATTTTGAAGTGACTTAGATTGTTTAGCATCGCTTGCAGATTTCATATCAGTCTCTTGAAAAATCTCCCACCTAAGCGGTCAGCTTATTTTTGGCTGAGTTTAGGAAAAAAAAATATCTACACTAGTTTGTGTGCCGAACGATGCTACTTGCACAAAACATGATGTTGACTTGTCGAATAGTGGTGGTAGCTTCTGTTGCAGTGACTGTTGGTGTGGGACGGTTCCGCCTACTTTCTCAAGTTGTTGTACTTTGTCGTTAGACCGAATCTTTTCTATTCTGAAGATGGAGTTTATGAGGAAAATCCCTTATGGAAATATTAGAGAATAAAGTAAGTAGTAGAAATCAGCAGTAGGGATCCAGCAACTCCTGATGGCTCAATAATTCTTTAATTTTTTGTTTATATTCACACTTCACACTTTTGGTGAAGAAAACTTGCAAACGTGCGTTCCATATCATTTATTAATCGCATTGTTTATTTTACCTGTTATCGTTTCGAATATTTGTAATTCTTTGAATTTCTGGATTGCTTGTGGTTTCTTCTTTCACTTTTTCTAAAATAATAAAATTTGAAAATAAGATTTTTGCTCTAGCTAATATGGTAAATCTACAAAAGTGGGTTGTAAATTATCAAAATAATCCATTGAGCCTTTTTACTGCTAACTACAACATCACTACACATTTTAAGACTATCATCAAACTGAAGTAGGCTCGGACATTGTGATGACGGCTTAGTAGTGATCAGATCAGTTGACAGATATTGTTGTTGAGTCTTACAAAGTTCATGTTTTTTTTTTTAATGCAGGATACATTCTAGTTTAAATGAAGTTCTAGTAATAGTAAAATTTTCCATTCTAGTAATAGTTTAAATGAAGTGAAGCTGATTGCTTTGAATCTAAATGAAAATGCTTTTAAGCTTCTAAGTAGTGGATCCAAAAAAGCCAAGTTTTTAACAATTATTTATCGAGATAAATGCTGATTTATGTCTTGAGAAATTAGTTTAAAAACTGCCTTGAGAAAATTAGTTTCCAGCCTTATAAAAACTTGTAAAAAGTTTTAGAAGTGATGCTGAGGTCACTGTTATTTATTTGTTACATGTAATTTCAAAAGGTTTTTTTTCTTGCATTGTATATTTCTATATCTAAACACTTCGTGTTGCATATGAATATTCCAGTCATTAATAAAGACGATGAAATCTTATCATAAATTTTTAAGATAGGATAATGATAAGCAAAATATACCGTTGACGCGACACAGCTGTTGACTAATACTGCGGTGTTTTTGTCTTTCACTCCTGGAAAGATTGATTTAATTGGCTTCGAATCTCCAGATAAAGAAATTCAATTCATCAAATCTGAAAATTGCTAGAAGCGAAAATAGGAAAGAGTAGACCTTGTTAAAGGATTCTTCCGACGGTAGCATAAAATAGCCGCCAGTGAACTGCGCAAAAATTCGAACATTTGCTCTAGATGAAAAATTTAACACATTTTCTAAAAACTTTTGTAATTCGGATTTCGATCAACGGAAAGGAGAGACACTTCAAATATGTTAAATAGGCGTTGACACAAAATAGGAGAACTGAATTCCCATCCTTTTTTATCTATCTCTCTTTCACGTGTTTTTTACTACGGTATCGATGAGAATATTAATAAAGATAATGCATATATAGCATCTTAAGTCTCCTTAATCTGCATCAACTTGCAAATAAATTTTGCATTTTCTTTAAAATCCAAACATTTCCTATAGATGAACAAGTTCATTCTCTATTTTAACAGCAGAAAAATCCTAAAAGATTTACTGAAATTTGGGACAAATCCAGAATATAATTTTATGGTGGTCGTGAACTTTAATCTTTCAAGGAATTATGAAAACGAACTTGTCTTTTCAGTAATAAATGTTTATGAATGATGAAAAATTCCTTCAAAATTTTTGTTACTTGAATCAAACCAGAACTCATAAAACAAATGTTCGATTTAGCTCTATTTTGAGATTTAATATGCTCCTGACTCTGTTCCTGCACTTATTTTACTTTTTTCCAAAGCTTTTTTTTTTTCAGTTTTAATTACCGCATCACTTCTTTTCGAGAAGTAAGAAGCTTTGATTGATGGAGTTGAAACGTTCCACTGAAACTTACTTTACAGATTGCTATTGCAAGGAAATAAAAAAATCCTACCAGAAGGTTGTATGAGTGTAAGAAAACCATCAAGTTCATCCAATAAATTTATATTTACTAAAGGAAATTAGACTTGAAAATAGAATATTTTGATGTTTAGCATTTTCAAATTTTTATTCAACTGTATGTTGGGCAAAGACCAGATAATCAGTACTGATAACAGATCTCCTGCACCTATCATATAATCACATTTTTTATAACAGTGTATCATCTAGCTTACTATTTTTTTCTTTTTCGGTAAAAGAATTGATATATAAGCGTTACAGGTTTTGATGACTGCGTAGAAATATTAACATATTTCTTAGTTTCCCGAAAAATGCACTGTGCTTGAACCACATCCATTGCTGCTTGCCATTCTTTCGATAGCAAGACTTCCAGAACTGCAATGTAAAAAAAGTGTAATATGGATGACCAGGTGTTGGAAATGAAAAAACAATGTTATGAAAGGTACTATGATTGGCTATTTAATTTTTTTTTTTTTTTTTTCACTCGGTATAAGAAACACATTCATCAATATCACTGAAGCATGCAATACACTGATGTTGTGTCATTAATATTCAACGTTATGGTTTCACTCATTTGAGTGACAACTTTGCAATCACTTTGAAAAAAAAAAACATAGGAATTTTTTTTTTTTTTTAAGAAAGAAATCTTCACTCTGGAGATGCTGAAAGAATCAGAAGATTAGATTACACGGGAAATGATGATGTCAGTTTGCAGCTATGAAAAAAGTATGGTACTTTCAATTAGTACCTCGCACAATAGTCAGTTCCAAAATAAATCAACTTGCTTGAAAGGTGCAGATGTGATTATAAGAAATTTTACTAAAATTTTGCATCGTTCCAAATTTAGTCCATTCAACTAAAAACAAGCGACTGCTTTGAGCATTTTCGAGTGGTGCTTACATAAATTAATATATTTCGTCATTGAATTATTAACAAATAAATAGAAGGAAAAGCAGCAGTTTTGGGCAAAAAGAAAGATTTCTAAAATCCGCTTAGAGATTTCAGTAATATATTCTTTAATCGACTCCCCGCATTCAATCAACAGTACTCCTGGATAATGGCCCAGACATTACTAATATATTACCACTTTTTCAAAGACCAGAAATTATATCTATTATTTTTCAATTAAATTTTCAAACAGATTTTTTTGAATAATGGATGTTGTGATGTTTCTGACAAAAGGAATATTTGTGTTGCAGGCCACTTCTATCAAATTTTAATTTAAAACCAACAATTTATATCAATTATTCTTGCAATGTCAAAGTCTTTTTTTTCCGAACAATCTTCCCAACTATTTTTCAAAATGAATCAAAATCTCTTCCCCATCATCAATCCAAACCTCAGCTGCATATGCTCCTGTCTTATTTTCACGTGGGATGAAGCGTTTGCACAACGAGTGAGGATCTATTCTTCTTTGTGGTGGTAGTATTGCTAACAAGTAGTTAGTGGAGTTGGTAGTAGGTGGTTTGTGTGTATTGGTTGGTTCATTTGTATGTGTATTTTACGATAAGCATGATCGAAGGGCTAGGCAAGTCTATGTTAATCAGATTTTATTATTTCAGATCCAAACTGTCTTAAGAGAACGGATGTCATAAATAAAGTTTACCACTCCGCTCAGTAAAAGTTACTTTGTAAGTTTGAAAGATTCTTTTTACTTTTATTGTGGGAGAAATTAATATGTGTAATTCAGTAACTCATTTATTGATTTGTTTCATTGTTTGGAAATTTTTTTTTCCATCATCATATGCGCCGTTGCTGCTAAAAAAAAGTATATGCCAGTGGATGATACCAACATCTTTTCTTGCGGTCTGAAATACAAGACGAATTCAGCTAAGTTCTCAATGAAGTTCATTAACAAAGTTGGCTGTCTATTTAGTGCATTATTTTTTCTGGTTCTAGCGATGAGCTCGACAAGTATCAGTCAGCTAATGGCTGATATGCGTCAGCTTGTTATCAACCTGCAAACACGTGAACGTGCTACCGATAGTGCCCTAGCAAAAAGCCAAATTGTCAGTGACAAAATTTCTGGCATGAAAGAAGTAAGGAAATTCCTTTAAAAGTTTCATATAATTGTTATTCTAAGTATAAAAAGTTTGAAAGGCATATTTAATTTGCTGAAGCTGCGAAATTGAGTTCCTCATGTAAATATTTTTTTCTCTTTTTTTAGATTATCTTAGTGCTATGTTTACTATTTATAATTAAATAGACTTTTTGTGTTTACTAAAAAATATTTCGAACAAATTAAATCCAATAAACTTCTGAAAAATGCAGTCAAAAAACCAAATAAAAAAAGAAAACGAAAGCAGAGAATATGTTGATAAGATTGTTCATTATAATAATTTCGGTTGGAGTTATAAACTAGTGAATTTTTTCAGATAGCTTATGATCATAGTAATAAAAGAGACGAACAGTTATGTATCTTATCAGGGAATGCTTAACTCGAAATCACAGTTTTATCAGTCGAAATTTACTGGTGGTTATAACCAGTATTGTTGCTTTAAGAAATTTGGTTGGAAAAATGGAGTCATTTAAGAAGTTTGATTTCAGTACCAAGAAGAAGTGGCGAATATGAATGATTGTTGGAGAATGCAAGGCCGCAAAGTTCTTGTTGCTGGTTTACAACATGAAAATCGCCAGATTTTGCAGTTGCAGCAGGAAAACAGGTCTGTTTTGATCTAAAATTGATTTACTTGACATTGTTTTGCGCATGTAGTAGTGGAATTTTTGGTAAAAGTGCTCTGAGTCAGCTTAAATTTTGGGATTTGCTGATTCCCTTTTTTTTCGGTGAGGGAGAAGTTTGTTGAGGATAGTACCTGTATTTGTACATTAAGAAAAAAAAAAGATTTATAAAAAGGGAAGAAAAGGAAGTTGATGTGGTTGCACTCTAAAGTATGAAAATTAAAATTTATTTTTTAGATTTACCACGTTTTGTTGGGATCTACTGCTGAATGAGTATTGGACTAAAATTTTCAGGGAACTTCGACAGGCGTTAGAAGATTGTGAAAGTACCCTGCAGTTAGTAATGCAAAAGCATAGGGATGTTGTAACAAAATTTACAAAGCAGTTTGTTTTACCAATTCGAACTTCACCCGCCGTGAGTTAAAGTTTTATATTCAATTTTTCACGATGAATGGTTTTGTTCCTGTTTCTTTGTTGAATTTTTAAGACTTTCCATAGTATATTTAAAAGCAATATATATATATTTTATTGTAGCAAAGTAGCAAGAAGTGTGAAACTTCTGTAACTGAAAAGATTGTCAATTTGTCAAGGTTGCTCGATGAATGTCTGGCAGATGGTGAAAGCGTTTCAAATCATGATCAGGAGGTTATTTCCTCTCTCTTTTTTTTTTTTTAAATGACTCTTCAATGATGGCTTTAGCATTAAAAATCACTGTAAATACTCTGCTTCAGTCACTTTGAAATTAACCGATTTCTCCTTTTAATATCGAATGAAACAGTTAAATAGTGGATGATACCAGTTTTTAGTTTATATTGTTATCCGAATTTTGTGATTGATTTTTAAACCCTCTTACTGCAGTTAATTGCAAGGCTTACGACAGAAAACGCATGCCTTAGGGAGTTGCTGAATATTTCAACTTGCAACGACCCAAACATTACGCGTCAATTCTTGGATCGTACAGATAGCGTAGGTGGTGGACAGCCGAAATGTTCAAACGGCCCTATTGCTGTTAAAAAGTTTGAACAAAGTAAAGATAAGATGTGTACTATATTAACAACAACAGTTTCTTCGTTTTTTTTTTTTTCGTGTATCGAATTCTTTTTTTTTTTAATCTTATCATCTTTGTTTTAAATGTACAATTTTCTTCTTGACAATGATACAGACTGAATATCAACATCAAATAAGGTTTCCAAGAATTTAAAACCATGTTTTAATCTAAGAAACAAGATTTTCCTTGTTTGTATCACATAGTAAAATATCGGAAAAATCGTAAGTTTCGAATTTTTTTTTCAAAAATTTCAAGAATTTTAACTGTTTCAGGCTTCGGCGGTGATTCTCTGCCGAGTTTCCACTCACCCACAACTCCCTCTCTTCATCGCCGCACCTTCTACTCTTGCACAACACTTTTCGACAACAGGGGAGATATCAGGCGAAATTCTTTCTTGGTACTGGTTGGTTTCATGAAAAAAAGTGACACTTTTAATTTTTTTGCCATTCTGCAATATCTTAAATTTCCTTTTTTAATACGTTAATAGTTCGATGCTGATCAAAAGCTCATTTTTTGAAAGTAGTTTGGTGATAAACATCTGTAGAGACTTTTCGCTGCTAATAAAAGTTCAGTTTCGAACTTTTCTCTCCATTAGTGTAATGAAATCTTTATGAGGAGTTTGGGAGTTTACAATTTTTCAGATGAAGAAAGTGCCTGACACGGTGATTAAGAAAAGTGCAAAATCTCATGCACAAAAAAGAAAACAGTGTGTTAAAAATGAATTTCACTGATTGCTAAGTTGCCGGGTTCTATATTCTTCAAATTTTATTAATTTTGCTTTCATCGGAAAATGAACATCAGTTTCAGAAAGCACTAATTAAAAAGATATCAGTAGAATTTAGCGCGCTAAAGAATTTTGAACAAATGTCTCGGCAGTAATTGATGGACTTTACTTCGATACAGCTTAAACTCGCCAAGAAATTTTTCCGGCCCATTCGGTGCACATGCCGCATATGTTTCTGAGGAAGCATGAAAATGTGTTATACAGCTAAGATATACCTCGTTTTTGATATACGTCTTGCTGATAAAATAAAATTAGTAGAACCTTTAGTTCAGCCTACCTGTTTTTGCGCATTTGCACCTAATATTTCGCTTAATTATTTTTTCAAACTCAGTTGTTTGCTCTGTTGTTTTTAGTCTTTCCACAGCTGTTCTGTCTCCAAGTTTTCTTTTTTTTTCCC
Source organism: Setaria digitata (assembly GCA_003640385.1). NCBI lineage: Eukaryota > Metazoa > Nematoda > Chromadorea > Rhabditida > Setariidae > Setaria > Setaria digitata. The sequence goes on along the minus strand of RCAB01000025.1, from coordinate 303,807 downwards.
CCTTATATATACCAATTTTACCATTCACTTGTTTTAACGGCGCGAGATTTGTTTGTCTCGCTTGATCTGAAAAATGAGTAAGTTAGAATAAAAAGAATAAGAAAGTAAGAAAGTCTTTCTGTTGATTAGCTCAGTCCTCAACTAGATGCCTTCGAATCATATTAGTACCTGGTTGAGGAAGATTTTGCATCCTCCAGATCCTTAAGTTTTTATCTTTATTCATCTAGATTTGCGTTTAAGTATGAAGACTTCTTTATTTACACCAAACTGATGGATCTGTTTCAACCACCATGAGCCCACCAGTCACGCTTTTCCCAGTATAACTACTGCTATTTCCATATTTCTTGAGTTTTTAAATGTTTCTTTTCGTTGTTGTTTGCATCTGTTATGAAAATCTGGTTCTGTTTTAATTATGCAGGCATCTTTCAAGGAAAACGCTTGAAAACTCATTTGATGGTCGATATCTGGTGTCTTTTATCCCACATAGCTTTAATGAATTTAACCGTTGTAAAAACCCACAGTTGTTCGGAACCATGTTAGTATTTGTCTGAATGGTTATCATTCCACCGTAAGTATTTAACATTCCTAGAACTGCTCTGCTGATCGGTATCACGATTTAAGCTTGAATTGGTGGTTTGGCTTTTACAGTTATATAGGCATTAGAAGTGTCTTTATATTTTTAATGATTTCCATTAAAAAAAAAAAAAAAAGAAAAATGCTTTCATTGTGGTTTACTTCTTTCGGTGGATATTTTTCTCCATACATTATGGTTTTTGATTTCCACCATTCTTGTTCTCAATTTTAATAGAATTATCTATTAGGAGTTAATTAAAAAGTATATAATAATGAAATAGTGCTGTCGAAGAGGGTCCAAGCATCACTATTTCGTATTATTTGTTTAGAGAACCTTCAGATTGAATTAAAATTGTCCTTGCTTTGGTTATATTGACGTTGGATACAGCATTTTGGCATGATTGTTGCACTTACGATTACAGCTTTGTGTTGAAATCTCTTGATTACCTCTTCATGAAAAAAAAAACTGACTAATTCGTTGGGCATTGTCATGTATCGGTACTTCTTATTATAGAACTGTTTGTTACTGTGGTGAAATTTTCCGTGATATTTGTTTCAAATTATTAAAATTATGCTGTTGTATTGCTGGATGTGGTCATTCTGTGTTTCGTTACGAAATTTTCGGTGAGTTTTCAATTTTTAAAAAGGAAGACTACTGGTAGTTGTTCTAGTGGTTTGGTTAATGTTGACATATTGTGGACTATTGAGGAAACCGGTTTCCAGTTTTCACTCCTCCCACGAGAATTTTGTTTTTCATCGCGGTGACCGCGAACTTTATACTGCGTTTTTTTCCAGCTGGCACTTGCAAAAGGATTATATTTATTTATTTGCTTAATTAGTAACTTGACTTTAGAAACTGAATGTAAACACTGGCAAAAGGATCTCGAGGACGTAATAGTTGTATAGTGGACATACTTCTCATGAATCGTATTTCTTGATGAAGTCGAGAAGTTCCTGTACATCATCAGGAGAACCAAGAAATAAGGGACTCCGGTCGTGGATTGATGTAGGCACAATATCAAGCATGGGCTTGATTCCATTCGTTGCTAATCCACCAGCCTGCTCTATGATGTAGGATATTGGAATCCCTTCGTAAAGCAGTCGAAGCTAAATCTATTAAGTTATTTTCGATAGTTTGTTTTGTAATACATAATATTCTTTTTTTTCGATAAGCATCAAGCTCTAAGAAAACAGATTCATAACAGTGCGAGTTTTTTCTACGTAACGACAAATGAGCCGACTTCAAGATCAAGATCTTGAAAAGAAAGTGGTGCAGATTTCCGAAAGGGAATTATTTCTCACCAACGGAAGTCATATTGCAAATTAAAATGAACTGTGATACGATCAATAGAGAAAGTTGTGGATAAGGAAATACCTTTCCCATCGGCTTATCCTTCGTTCCAGGATACATAAAAATACCACCGTAAAGCAAAGTTCGATGTACATCAGAAACCATCGACCCAACATAGCGTGCATTCATAGGCTCACCTTCTGGTGGATATTTTCTAGTATGTACATATTCTTGGATACCTCTGGACCACTTTGATGTATATCCTTCATTAACACTATAAATTTTTCCTTTCCGGGGTATCACCATTTGCCGGTTTGTTAAGATGAATTCGCCAACATTCTAAAATTCATAAAGAACTTGAAACAAAAGATTTGTTAAATAAATTCATACGGTTAAATTTAATTTTGACCTTGAAGCAGATTATCTAGAAATTTCCCTATTCAGAAGTGCTCTTGTAATGAAGGGATGAATGAACGCACGGGATCAAGTGTAAATCCGTTAACACCACGTCCCGTTGAAAGCACGAGCATAGTGGCAGATCCATACAACGCGTAACCAGCTGCCACCATATTTCGCCCGCTTTGCAAGAAGTCAGCCATGGAAATTGGGTCATCCGATTGTTTTTTGTAAATTCCAAAAATTGTACCAATTGATGCCAAGCAGTCGATATTTGATGACCCATCAAGTGGGTCAAATGTTACAATGTATTTGCCTTGTTTTGAAGAGGATACTTCGATCAGCTTAAAATTATGCAATTTATAATCAATTTGTAATTAGATTTTATTAACTCTATTCACTAGTCTTGTTACTGGGGATCGCATATTACTTTAATAATTTGATTTTCTGAAATTCATTTATAACCAGTTAATGGCAAAAAAACTGAAAATGGAGAGTGTAACATAACAAGTTTATTCTGTCTAGTACTGGTTATTTTCTGGAACTATTTTTATAATTCTGGAGTGATAATAGAGAATTATAAGTTATTATTAAATAGATGGAAATTCAAGAACCTCATCATTTTCCTCCGAAATCATTGCACATGTAGCGTAAGATGATTCAAGCATATTGATCATATATTCATTGCTAATAATATCCAATTTCTTGACATCTTCACCTTGTATGTTTTGCCTGCCCGCCAATCCGGTCAGTCGTGCAATTCCTGCCTTTCGGACGGCACTCGAAATTGCCTAAATGGTATCCAGAAATTTGTTAGACTCCAATCTGTGCGGCACTTTTCTTTTGGTTCAATGAAAGCTTCTCACACTGCTGTCCTTTTAATTAATAACATTATTGAAGGATGAAATTCCACTGCTGAGTCTGAAAAGTTAGGGATACCTTAATAGCAGTAAGCAGTGATGTCAAAAGATTAGTGAGGTCACCAGTTGCTGTGGGATGTCTTCGCTGATCACGAAGCACGAAACGCTGCAACGTCATGGCATCTGTTTCCAACCCATATTCCGCTGCTAAAATTACACTTTATTTTAGGACATTAAAACTGTCTGTCATTTGATTATAATCTTATTCTCTAAAACTCTGCAGCGACTAGCGCAAGAATTGTTAAGCTGAAAGTCTTTATAAGAAACCGTCTGCTTAACCAACCACTGTGCATCTGATTCTTAAATCATTCGATATTTAAAATCATTTGGATATTACCTTTGCTTGATCGCCTCATTTTGGATTCGTCGAATTTTGCTTTTGATTCCTCACTCATTCTTTACTTCTGGAAAAAGAATCCTCATAGAGTCAGGAAATAAATTTTTGACCAGTTATATCCTTCATTCTAAATATATCACAGACTCGATAACACGATAGCGCCTTTAGGTTTCAGAGAACAGCTGAAAGAAATCCACCACATTTTCCATTTTAATACACAGTTTACTGGAAATTTTCATTTTTTCAGCGACCTTATCTGCGCTCAAAGTCATTTTTACAATAAATGAAAATTCTCTAAGGCTTGTAAGACAACTATTCTGTCGAAAGGAATCAACAAGGTCGGTTAGGAGAGAATCCAGAAAGTAAGAGCTGTGAAGTCAAAGTCCAGCACTCAGCACGCCAAGCAGTTGTCTTCCCAAACGTAGCACCATGCTTCTGCGTTACTCACCTAGCCACTGCTACGGGTCTGAAAGACACCTTGCTATCGGCAATCCACTTCACAACCCATCTTCATGGAACACAGCACGACAGGTGACACAACGCACCGGGGTCAGGAAGCAATTCAAAGACCAGAACAACGTCTACTTGAGACAGTGAGCAACTAAGCAACCAGCAGTGCACACTAACAAACAGCAGCAGTAGCAGCAGCTGGAGATTACGATGCCACACACAATACTCTACGTTGCTTTTGTTCCTAGCACTTTCTTTACTCTATTCTCTCCTCACTCTGTCGCTCTGCTCCTCCCGTGACCCCGAAGAAGTCTATCGGAAACTTATGATTGCAGTAGTAAGGGGTCATCTTATCAGTGCCTGCACTTCTGTATCGAGACACGGCTTGTCCCGGATATAAAAATGAACACCTTGTAAATCTGTGAGATGTATCAATTTATCAGATCCAGACTCATTCTGTGAAAGTTTGAAATAGCTGTGATTCTTTCATTCTTTCGAGGATGCAAGAAGTATATTTGCCTATCAAGGCTTTATAATCAATATTTCATTTAAATTAATTATTAATTATTGGCTTTATGTCCAAGTAATTTCGTCTACATTTTAAGGCAGTGTCATAAAACTTCAGGCTAAATTTAACTAGATTTAAATTTTACCTTAGTTATTAATAAATTGCATGGAATGAGAATTATTCTATTTTCATCATCGAAACCTGTGAAAAAAAAAGGTATAATTGGAAAAATAATAATGAAGAAATACGAACATATAAATAGAATAATGTAAAATCTAAGAAAGCAGATTTCCTCCTTGAAAAATAATAAGCGTCACAATATGTCACCACGAAAGTTTATAGTCATTCTTCATAGATAGTTTAATGCTGATTGATGACGTGCCCTCTGCATTCAGAAGTTTGCTCAATTTCAATGGGGCCGGAAAGCAAATCATTTAATTTCATAATCTTGCAAGAGAAGATCTTGTCATTCCCATACAAAGTGCTTTGCAAATATTTTGAATTCTATGCTAACAGCTAGTAAAATAGTTTCAAATTCTGGAACAGACAAAATGAGCTGTAAACCTTTAGGATACGTGTGTTGATTTTCACCGCAACGTTAATTGTCTCCATTTCAATAATTATTCTCAAAGAAAATGTCAATTTATTATTGGCGATGGTGATTTATTTCAGCTCCATCATCAAACAACAGTTATTATAAGTAAAAATTTTATACTGTAATTTAGGAGACATATAAATATTTTATTTATTTTAGCACTTACATAATAAACGAGATTTCATAAAACAAATAACTTGACTTAGGAAATGTGTGATTATAGCAGTAAAGGATAATTAAATCAGATTTGTGAGGTGAATTAGACCAAAAAGGTTTTTTCTGGTAACAAGTCCTTTAATTGTCTATTAATTTGGAAAGAAATTTGTAGTAGAATTAATTGCTATCATTTACAAAGCAATAGCCCTATTCAACAACGAAGTGGACAACTCACTGGTTTTGAAAAAGTAAATGAATGACTGATCCAGTCACTAACAAGAAAAAAATGGAAAGTCGTTCAATTCCAAATACTTTTCTAAACAATATAATATCGTTCGTTACCCGTTCAATGTTACTGACATACGTAGAAATTTTCCTGTCATTTACTATCTCGCAAAATTTTAAAACGTCCTTTTTTCTTTCGGAATTGAAGAAATCTCTTTCAAAATTTTGAAAATGTTTTGTCATTCTAAAGTTAAGAAGTTACAGAGACCGGAAATTATTTGCTCTTTATTTATGCCATAAAGTTTTTTACTAATGATTAAGCAATGTTAATTAGTGATGTATTTTACGAACATCAATACGTGGACCGTGTCTTCCCGAAGAAACTTGCCATGCTATTCATTTTTCATTTCCGGACTGAAAAAATTAGCAAAAACCTAAGACAATGCAAAAATCACTTAAAATTTTTTTTCTCCGTTGCTGACGAGCATCTTACTACTTATTAGTACGGATAAACATGAACAACGCTATGATTCGCACATTTCAGTAGATTTCAAAGGAGACCGATTGAAAATAACTTGTCATCATTCAATTGCTACTGGCACAAAAACCGTTTCTCAGTTTATTAATAATAGGCAAAGAAATTTTCACGACTGAAGAAACAGAAAGAGATCACTTAATGGAGAAGAAGCATTCCTTTGTAAGAGTTGCCCGATAATTTGTTAATTTTTCAAAATCGCACTTTTGCTCAAAACGAAATGGTGCACAACATTGAGAGAAGTAAACACCTACGTCGAATGAAAGGTTAAAAACCGAGACTAAGTTAGATTAAAGAATGGGTCCAGTGGAATCAAAATCCTTGTTCTTGCGTATTTCTTTCAGAGTTCTGTTATTAACGTCAACATTTCATTTCTCTCAATTTCTCACATACGACAATATTGTATAAATTTGCCATTTGTTGAGAATATTTCATATTTCTGACTCTAAATAAATAATTCGATTAGTGAAAAGGATAATTGTAAAAATATGAATTCTTTTGCTATTATTAATTATGACCGATTTAAAAATGATTAAAATTTCATTTTTATAACAAAATGTTCCATTTTATCTATTAAATGATGGTAGCATCAGAGATATTAGAAGCTGATAATTTACGTTTCAATGTATGTTCGACTGGATCGACAAAACTAGTACAGTGATATTAATAAGAATAAATAATTGAATATCACACTATCACCTGTAATAGTATGGCTTATTATTTGAATTCAAGGAAACGCAAGAACGTTATTTTTCTTTAAGTCCTTAGTGTAGTATACTTGTTGAATATTTTAAATACAAAATGCATTCTTATATAACTTCGTAGTTCATCACAACTGTGGAATGATCCCTGAGAGGCTTTTTCTCTTAAAGAAACGTATTTCCTTTATTATTTTTTATCATCCTCAGAATAGCGAATGATATATTTTCAAAAGAGGCTAACAAATCTCTTTTAACAGCGGGGGAAACTGGCATTTTTGTACTTTTCGGAAAATTTCGACTCACAAACTTTGTTTAAAAGAAGTGATAAAAAAGTTTTTTGTTTTACTGTCAATGTTACATTTATGGTCAAACCAGAAAATAGGTTTAAAAATAGTTAACGAGTATCACCAACTTTTCTTAATATGATTAATTTCATTTCCCATTTGCTTAGATTGATAAAGATTCACTTTTTCAGTTTTGTTTCTTCATCATTTTCTCGAATATGTCGAGAAGCACTTTTCAACCAATATCTAATGGCTGAGAAAATCTGTAGATTCATGAGTTCTTAGTGAAAGATATTAATTCGAGTTTGTCAACATTTTTTTTTTTTTTTTTTTTCTTGAAATAACGCTTTTCTCATGAAACTCTGCGGGAAACTCCACAGAATAGAATTTTATTATTCCGAGTGAGGCTAAATTTTAAAGCATCAGTATGGATAACATTTAATGGCCAATAGTATTATTCTTTTCTAATATGCAACAGGGAAGGCTTTCTAGTATTGATAACATTTAGTACGGAATGTAATATTGCGGATACAATGTGTTGCTTATTCAAAAAATAAATTTAAGCTAATTTTAAGTCTTATACCTGTTTGATGCTCGGCAAAATCAACAATAGAAACGATGGGATTTGCACTCCTAAATAGTTTCCATTGCCAAAACTCTTTTTGTGGAAAATTTCAACTAATCCTTTTTAGAACGCAGTTACTTCATCAAATATTCTACTCACTAATTATAGTACTCGGCTAAGTGCTTTCTTCATTCTAACAAGTACGTTTCAGCGTAGTAACGTGGCTTTCAAAGATCAAAGAGAAAGATAAGGGATAAGTAATACATTTAGTGAGGTCATGTCATTCATTCTAAATTATCATTTATTCCGCAGGTTCTCAAGGAGTTTAGTGTTCGACAATGAATGATGGGCAGTAGTGCTGTTTTGTTATTTTTGAAGACATTCTAAAAAAAAGAACTTAAAAAAAGAGTCATCAAAAAAAAAAAAATTAATTGACTGTCCGGCGTTCGCAACGGAATACTGCAGTAATTGATCATGCCAAAGCCATAAGACAGTCTTTGTCAAGAGCATTGAAACCATAAAGAAAATGAAATTGACGATTTTAATTCAACATAAAAATGTGTCCATTTAAAATTTTCTCTTTCAAGAAGATTTCTTAAAAAAAAGAAAAACGATATTGTCAACACTTCAGAAGGTCCCAGGAATAATGTAAAACCTAAACAGAAAAGTTAGCATGGAACTAAATAATTACTGGATAATTTTGTCTAGGAAACTTAGAGAGACAAGGGGGGTGGGGGTTTAGCGACATGAAGTTGAGCAGTAACAGGTCTGTGATACCTTTAGCGACATGAAGTTGAGCAGTAACAGGTCTGTGATACCTTTAGCGACATGAAGTTGAGCAGTAACAGGTCTGTGATACCTTTAGCGACATGAAGTTGAGCAGTAACAGGTCTGTGATACCTTTAGCGACATGAAGTTGAGCAGTAACAGGTCTGTGATACCTTTAGCGACATGAAGTTGAGCAGTAACAGGTCTGTGATACCTTTAGCGACATGAAGTTGAGCAGTAACAGGTCTGTGATACCTTTAGCGACATGAAGTTGAGCAATAACAGGTCTGTGATACCTTTAGCGACATGAAGTTGAGCAGTAACAGGTCTGTGATACCTTTAGCGACATGAAGTTGAGCAGTAACAGGTCTGTGATACCCTTATATATCCAGGGCTGCACCCGCACTGAACTGGAGAAATCAACGTGCTGTAAGCATTGCCGAGAGTTATCGGTATATATGGATAGAGAGATAAATAGTAGTAGCTAAGTGGTATAGAGAAAATTGAAATACATGTATTTCAATAAGAATTCAAACCTCTCTGAAAAAGAAGTCAGTGAAGGGTTAAGGTTCATTTAACGACTAAATCTAATGACTTTTTAGAGATGCTAAATTTGTAACACATACTTGGATGAAATTGTTGAAAGGCTGATTACTTGCATATTTAAAATGAGAATTGGAACTGTTAGGGAAAAAGCTTAACATTTTTATAGATCGCATATGGAAGTTCGACTGCTTCTACTAAGTGTTTTCAAAGGAGTGGCTTACTTTTAGAATTTATATTTTTCCACAGTAGATCAATAAAAAATCATTTTAATGTATTAGGTATAAATAAATAAATAAATCATAGTACCACAGAACTGTTGGGATGGATATGCAGTTCCTCCAACATTCTGTATACAGCGGTACCCATATATTCATACGGTTCATGATAAAAACTTGAATTAATCTTGTACCCTCATACTAGACTGATATATTCTTACCCGACTCTGGTCAAGATATTGCTTGTCATGGAATCATATTACTTAAACTGTATTGCTCAGCAAAGAATCGACTGATTGCTTTTTTTCAAAACTAACAAGACTCATTATGCAGTGCTAATGCTCATATCTATTAAGAACACTTTTTGAAAACTATAATACTAAATGTCCCCCTTAATTTAGCTTCTAATTTAGTTGTCAGCAACTTCGGTTCTATTGCTATTGCTTTTTTTCTTCCTTTTTTTTTCTCTTTTAGGAAGCCATTTCATTTTCAACCTCTTGCCACTTTATTTTGTAGTAAAGTGATTGATACCGGTTTTTTTGCCTTTTTTTTTTAAACGAAGAATGTAATACATAAAAGAAACGAAAATTCTTGAAGGAAATATATATAAATAGGTGATACAATTGTGATCAGTAACATTTCCAACCTGTTTCTCATAGTTTGATTTTTTCTAAATCAAATTTATTAATTTCTAATATGGCCAGATACTGGGTGTTATGCAAAAGCTTATTTATATATATATATATATATATAGCTTATATATATATATACCTCTTCTCGAGCGTCTTCGCTTTACGTTATTTCAGAATTTGGTCATATACAACATGTTTCCAAAGGAAAAGATTGTAAAGAGCAGTTTTCTTTTGTTTCGTTTTTAGTATTCACTTGAGTGAATGAATGCTTTCCCTTTCATTACTTGGGAAGGGACGGAAAAGCACAGTTTTCTAAAGCAGATAAAGAGGAAAAGCTACTGTGTCGTGTGAGAAAATAAAGGAAAATGAAGCACAGAGTTCATACGGAGTTCAAACAGCAACGGTTTATATTTTAAAAATATAAAAAAGCAAAGGCTGAACTTTTCTAATACCAATCACTTCGAACCTACCGATAAGAAAAAGAAACAGTTTCGGATCCTCGAATAAATGTCAGAAATTTGACTGGAATTACTGCTAAATTGGAGGAGGTATTCAGAACAATCTCAGTGTCACACTTATTTTCCAGTAACGTATAAATGACTTAAATCCAACTATCCTCCTGAAGTTATTCCACATTATATCAGTTTCATTTCAACAATGGTAGTTGAATCAGTAAAAATTTTTAGCTTTCCTCAGTTTCAGATTTGAGAGGAATGCGTTGCAGTTTTTGATTTCAAAGAATCCTATGCAATCGTAGCTCATCAACAGTTAAAACTCTTGCTTTCTTGACCTCTCGGTTCAAATATGGTATAAAAAAAAGAAGATAAAAGATAGATCTCATCAGTTGTTTTTTCGGAAATAAATTGCCCAATGTGATTCTTTGAAATCAGATAAATTAGGAAAGCAAGAAAATGCATATTTTTTACATCATATTGTAATTGCTTCCATCATGTAATCGGAACAAATCTAAAACCTGATTATTACTTGATAATGATAATAGAGTGCTGTAATTGAAATGCTAATAAAGTCTCTGCATGTGTGCTGTAAACTGATGAGAAAAGCTAGAGAAAGGATTAAAAACCAGCTTGTAATTTAAAGAAGGAACAAGGCACTCTATGGAAAAGTTAGTCAATAAAATAGTTATGGTAATGCTTTGAGAAAGAAAACCAAATATGTGGAATTTGCGTAATGTTGTATTCTTACATTACAAATAACCTGACGGAAGGGCTACTCCTTGACATATTCAAATGTGTTGCATGTAAAATGCTAGCATTGAGAAATAAAATAAGTTTTCTGAAGTTTTAGAAATTCTTTATTCTCAACTCGTCATTGGCAAGTGTACAGAATCTAAAGAGTCCCGGATTTTCCATATAAGTTCCCATTTTTCAAAACTTTCATTATCGAAAGTTCTGTTGCATTACTGAATAATATGATAATTGCTCATCCTTAGTTTGGTTCATTAACGATAAAATAGAATTTAACATTGTTGATCAGCATACTTTAGGTAAGAAAATGCTAGAAATTTTCAAAGCCAATCATTGGAAAGATTTGTTTAATGTAATCTTCAATTTGTAATTAAATATTCGAATGGCATAAAGGTTAACTTGAATTTCGTTTTACTGCACCTGTCTTGACAACATCGTTTCAACGAATTGGAAAGCATCGAAAGGTCTGTTTGTTCATGGAACCAATCCCTTAGAAAAATACAGCCAATAACATTATGTAAAAATTATGCTTCCCTTACTCATGGGAATAATCATTAGCAGAAGTATTCGAATGAGACGTAGTCATAAATATTTACTCATTATTATCGATATTAATATCATTTCTATTGCAGTTAGAGGTGCTGTACTTTGTCGACAACATCAATCATCACTAAATTACCATTAGTATTTGGGATTATTAACTTTTAATGTCGGCAAGACAAAAAAGTTAACCTTTTCCGTATTTTTTATCAAAATGAACGAGCTGGTGGAACTTATTTTTACTGTTTATCCTTTTTATTATCATTATTTTTTGTTTCATTGCTCAGTTATATTTTATTCATACTGTTGCTGCTCCCAATTTTACTTCTTTATCGCCCTTTTGTAATTTCAGTACATAATCTTTCGACAAAATTAAAATAAATTATGTATCAGAAGTGTGGTGAATGGGAAAAAGTTTTATTTTAATAGTTTGGAACAAACCTAGTTAAGACGTTTTAGAAGATTTAATGTCAATAAAAAAGTCGGAACTTAATTACTGCGGATAGAAATACCAATAAGACTTGCTCAAAGCTAAGATTCATTGGGTCAGTTGAACAGACTATCATGAGAAAAGAAGGAACAGCTAGAATCTGCTGTAAACAGCCAAGAAAAGCTAGTGCATAATTTACGACGAAGAGAAACGTAAGTTTAAAAAAAAACTAGGAACCAAAATTTTTTTTATGTTTCCGTCAGAATTTCCAAATTTTAAAACTGAATTTCTTATTCTGCTTTTATGATAATTTAATGCGAAAATCAAAGTAGCGGATGACACTGAAAATTGCAAGTAAGAAAAAATATTGGTTTAGAAGAAAATTTGAAAATGAAAAGTGGAAAAGAAAAAGGGAAAAAATACAGCTTGTTAAGTTCTTCGAGAAAAAGCAATTACAGGGAAATCTTTTCTTTAAACTTGTATCAAAGGAAGTGATGAATTAAATTAATGATTTCAAAGGAAGCTAATCTTAAAAAAAAAAAAAAAAAAAAGACTCCTGCTCACCTTTGTGCTTCGTCTCAGCAGCAGAACATGAGTTTTAAATCAGGTTCCAAAGGCTAAGTCAAATAATCGTCACTGTTTTGCCTGTTTAGATACTCTTTATCAAGCATCCCACGTTAATATAATGATTTTGGCCGATTCCATACCACCGTACTTCGTTCTTGCTTTATACTTCACTCAAATAATATTTTCTAATTAAATCTTAACAGCAGGTTTTATAGAAAACGAACAGCGATAAAATATAAGTATAAATCACTATTAAATGTAAACTGTACGAAAAAAGCAAAAACTAACTTCTGCATATTAAAATAATAGTCATTCAGTTTAATTACAAACAGAATAAATCGTCGAATTATTTAGTTCGGCAAATCAATAAAACAAATAAGTGAGAGATGAATTGAAAAATTGAGGAGACTGTTGCCTAAATGATTGAAATAAAGAGAAAAAATTGATTCTGGATAATAATGCCGATAGAAGAAGGAACAGATATAAACGGAAACCAATGAAATGAAATTTAAATAGGATTAAAATCTACAATAATGAAAGCAAATTTTGAATAAAAACTTTAGTATAATTGTTGACTATTTTTTAACAATTTAAATAAGCCAATGTATTATTCATATAAAACAGAAACAATTTTAAATTATGCTCAGTGCATAAATATTTTCTATATGATATGACAATTTTTTCATACAGTTGAACATTTAATGGTCGATATAACTTTTCGTATGTTTAATCACTACGGGTTTTCATTATGATAACTGCTGTTTTCGAGTGTAATTTTTGTTATAATGTTGCTTCGAACTAACTACTTTTCTTCATTATTTTAGCTTCCACGAATTGGAAATCTGCAAGATTTTTCATTCATCAGACTGAACTATAAGCTGTAATAATTATATGAATGTGTACGAAATTTTTGAGTCAAATTTTTTCAGAATCAAATAATCGTCATTATAACAGGAGAATTTTGAAGAGATCAAATAACTGACCTTATATAATGAAGCTATTTCTTCTGTTTTCAGGAATTTTTGTTATAATAAAAAACATAACAAATTTTATAAACTAATTAATTTCATCAGCTGATTAATTCCTGTGGAAGGTTTACTGGAAAAAATATGAATTTTTCAACACTAAATAAACATTAATATTCTTAATAAATTTTGCATCTTAAGAATATGAAAGAGTTAGAAAATTTTCACCACTGTATGTAAACAGCTTAAAATCGAAATATTATTTTGGAAGCAACGAACATTATGCTTATAATAAATAGCAGAGATTTGCAGTTAACCCTAATTAGTAAATTATTTTCTAGGAAAATTAATTTATATTAGTGAGTGATAAATAATAGAATCTTACTAAATAATTTTTAATGAATGCAGTATAACTGCACTATATTGCCCAATTTTAAAATTTCTTAGAAGGAAAATTCCTTCCTGTTTCTGTGCGTGCTTACATATTATGCTTAAGAGCTAACTGTTCAAAAAATAACATGTTTAGAAAAGAGTTACTTCTCTTAAAAAAGACAATTTTCTGAAAAACTTCAAAAATTTCCACTAAGAGTTGTTTAAACAGACAAGGTCATCATTTTGCCTTTTATTTCCTTTTCCTTCTTTCAAAAATTTCTCTTAATATTGAATTACTACTTAACATGTTTTCAAATCAGGAGGGCAATACCACTTACATTCTGATATGTGGTTTGTGCAAGAAGTTGAAAGTGTAATGATTAACGACAATGGAGCGTGATGGAAAATATTTGATACCGTGGTGGAGGTAAAAAGAAGTGATTCAGAAAGTCGACGTTCAAGTTGACATTGTAAAGATAAAAATCAGCATATTATAGCATTAAAACTTGTTGCAAGTATGAATTATTGCGGTAGAAAGCTTTCAAAATTACCGCAGCAAAAAGCTTTTAGCAGTGGAAGGTAGAAGGAAAAAAGAGAGTAGAGCTATACATTTTCTTTTCTTTGTTTCAGAACTTACTGTTTCATTAACCAATTGATTGTTCTGCTTTTACTTAAGTAATAAGTTGCTATACATTATTCACACTTGACTAATACACTCCTTTTATCGAATTGTAGTCCTGACATCAAGCACCTAAGTGCAAAAATCCATTCTGCTCCTTTTTTTAATTGAATTTTCAAAAAAAGTCGGATATTTGAAGTGTATTGAGCGAAGTACAATTTGATGCTAGAGCTGTTTTTCTGTATTTGGAAAGGAGAGGAAAGTGAGGTGTGCTCGGCAGGAGTTGTCTGTTTCATGTAAAATTGTCCACCTTACATGCACCATGAATACATGTTTCGCAGGTGTGTAACTTATGCACACCCTTACCACGCCCTTGTTAGTTTTCGAATTTACAATGAATAGATGGAACGAGCAAAAAAGAGAGTATCGGCAGTAGCTATTCACTTTGTAAACGTCTTTCAACCATTTCAATCAAACTGACTGTAAAAAAAAAAAGAAAAACATGAATTGGAGCAGTGAAGCATATAAAAGCATCGCTGATATAAAGAATTCGTTATCAGTATCAATAGCAGCTCTATTAGAAGTAGCAACAGTACTGGTTGTGGCTTCTTCATTAACCATCGCTTAGGCAATAAAAACATTTGAATGTTGTATAGCATTTACCATCGTTTTTCAGTTTTTTTTGTTGTCACATTTGCCAGCACTTCCTTTCTTGGGTCATCTCAAAGCATTCTTCATACTACTGCTACTACTGCTAGTTGTATCATACGGATAAATCGCTGATCACAGGCATTCTTTTCCTTAAACCTATCTACTTATTCTTCGTTTGCAATTACTATGTTCTGTCAATAGTTTTATTTTATTCCTAACCACTGCAAATGGAAAAGATTTCGTCCATCCTGGGAGTTCTGTACTTCATACTATTCCCTAATCTTTAATAAATTTGATATCCTTCGTTTTTCCAACTCAAAATATGTCGACTATTAATATTTCGTTTAGTTTATCTACTGCTTATTTGAATAATAGTTGTAAGTGTGCCCTAATATTCTCTAAATATGACTAAATATGACTTCTTTTCCTTAAAGATTTCCTGAAACCGAAACTTATTGCTTCCAGCTATAAAAAAAAGTGAAATAAGTTTAATTATTTCACAAAGTGCATTGCTTTCAGTAAGCTGCCAGATAATTTTTACCATTCACGTGCTCTCCGTTAGCAGGCTCATAATAACATTAAATCATCCTGGGTTATTTGAAAAAGTCTTTAGTGGACTAACTTTTGGAATGGATTTCATGCTCGAAATTATAAATAAATATTTGTTCTATGAAGATGATAAAACCTGTTTTTTAGCTTTGAAAATAGGTTAGTTTTTTCCAGCTTAACAAATAGAACAATTATCATAAATAGCAAATTGATTTCTGATAGATTTTTTTTCTCTTATAAAATTAGACTAGTTTTATTTCGCATAGAATCTGTATAGACTGTGTAAATTACCTGTGTCATTTTGTCAGCAAATCATCAGATGATAAATTTTGATTCTGCATACATTTGATAAAAATAGACTTCCAATAATTTCATAGTGATTGTAAACCATGGGATGAGTTAGTGCGGGTATGCAAAATCTGTTATATTATATCAAATTTGATGATTATTATAAACTGGGGTGCACTGGGATGATTTACTCTGCGAATCATTTCCAGGAAATAATTTTGTTATTAAGGTGGGCCACAAATTTAGGTCATTATTAAATTAGGAACCATCGTACAGAATATTATGTCATTGTTGTTGATAAGAATCTTACAAACTAGTTTTTGCAGGAAAATGAGGCGTTCTAATTCAGTTTTTATAATTATTTGGTGTTAAATTGTACCTTCATTAGAGATGGCGCTTTTTTTTTGATGAATCTTCGAATTTGACAAGAAAAAAAATATGTAGTAGAACAGAAACTAATGGCACTTGTTAAAAACCATCCTCAGATCTTGTAAATATAATAATGGCTATAATCACAAGGACATCTGTCCATCTGCCTCAACATGTCATTCCGTCCAAATATAATTTGTTCTGATCTTCCAGTTTACGTAGCATCAACAACTAAATAGAAGGACAGAGAGATACAAACATAAACAACCTCACAACAAGAATCTGTTGGCATGTTTTTTCTTGAAAAGAGGAGAGAAAAGTGAGGGAAGCTTTGGATAGAACTTGTTTCTGGAGACTTTTTTTGTGCATTACTGCCCACTGACGACACTGTTTATTGCTATCCAATAGATCTATTTCTTTTTCAGCTTTAAAAAAATCATTTCACTGAAAATCTTTTAAATGAATGAAGAAGCCAAGGCTGACTTTCTTCTCCTTACTTCTTTTCCTCCTTGATTTACTTTTTACAACTATAGCAGACAACTGATATGATAGTTTTAGAAAATAAGGATAGTTCGATTGAGAAAGATTTCAATTCTCGAGATGTGCAATATTTTTAATGTGATATTTTGACAGTCATTTTATTGAGTAGGGATAACCGCAAAATAAGTGCTGGTTCTTTCATTTATTAATTATATTTAAGTCTTGTTTGAAAAGGGCAATTAGAAATTTAAATTTTTATAACTCTTAAACAAAACTAATATGTTCAGTTTCGTTCAGCAGAAAATAGAAATAAGACTTCAATACAGAAGAGAATCAGATGTCAGATGAGAATTGGAACAGTTATGTGGGTAGAGAAAAGAAAAGACAAACTAATTTGTACATTTTTACTAATCTCTTCTAATTTTCCAATCATGCTCTGTAAGATCTCGATGACAGGAGAATTGCCTTTTTTAAGGTATGAATAGAAAGAAAAGCAAGATTTGAATAGTGATAGCTTTTTGATACAACTATTTTTTTTATTCGCTTTTTTTCTTTTCTTTTTTTCTAGCGGTGCTCATTGTAAGCAACTATGTTAGCTGTTAGCAAATTATTCTATTTAATAGAACTCCTATTATGTTATCCGGAATTATCGGCTAGTGACGAATTCGAATTTTCAAATGAAAACTAAAATTATTGATGACGACATCGCAAAATATTTCCAGGAATCTTCATATTTAGAAGATTTTGCAGTATCAGAAATGGGATTCGAATATGAGAAGTTGAAAAAAATAGAAGCAGATGGGCTTCGGAGGTCAGCTTTCTTCGGGATTGCGATTTCAACTGTTGCAACGCTAACAGCAATTGTTGCCGTACCAATGCTGTACAATTACATACAACACGTGCGGTCATCCTTAGAAGGAGAGCTCGAATTTTGCAAGTATAAGACCGATGGACTGTGGCATGAATATCAAATTGTACTTTAATATTTCTCATTTAAAATGAAATTGCATCACCCTTAAAAGTTTCAGTTAAATTAAAAAAGTTTTAGAAGTGTTCAAATAAGTGACAAAATAAAAAAGTTCACATGAGTGACAAAACTGATGCGGTTTCGTACAATAAATATCTTGGATTAGTTTTAAATTAGTCAATTTTTGACAGATGTGGCAGTTTTCTTCGAACCAAGGCAGAATCATTTTAAATCTTTATGTTTAACAAAACCGACCAATTTTCCCATTAACAGAAAATTTATAATACTGAAAAATCTTAATTTTAGGTTGAAGAAGCTACGGGTTTGCGAGGAAGATTAAAAAGAGAAGCACGTTATCGAAGTTCAGGAAAAACAGGTCGGAAATCGGCACGAGCACGTGGCGCAGGCACTTATGCAAATAGTGCTGTTGAATCAACGGTCGAAACTAGCGTTAAAACCTTACCGTTTAATTCACAAGGTGAAGACACGTGTTGTAGCTGCAGTGTTGGAGATGCAGGACCTCCTGGACCTCCAGGAAATGATGGTGAACCAGGTACGTTATCAGTAGTTTTAAGATTTAAAAAAATTGGAAATTCAGGTAATTCAAACGTAAATTTCAAACAAATTCATTTCAAACAATGTTCAAATTTTGGGTTAAAAAAATTACAGACAGTTGAAATGTTAACTTCTCATTTCTTCATATCTCTACTTTTAAAGTATTGTCTATAGGAATTGATGGACCACCGGGCAACGATGGTACGCCAGGCCAAGATGCCGCACCGGATACTGTACCAAAACCAGAGGACTTCTGCTTCGATTGTCCACCGGGACCAGCAGGACCACCAGGTATAATGGGACCCAAAGGACCTCCTGGAGAGGCTGGTGTGCCAGGAACGAATGGAGCAGCTCCAATGCCAGGACCACCAGGTCCAGTTGGGCCTCCAGGACTAGCTGGGACACCCGGTGAAATAGGACCACCTGGTCCACCCGGCCCACCTGGACAGCTTACAGAAGCGCCTGGAGTTGCTGGCCCACCCGGGCCGATTGGGCCGGCAGGACCACCAGGACCATCAGGATTACCTGGATCACCAGGAAACTCTATTGCTGGACCTCCAGGACCAGCTGGAGACGAAGGACCTCTCGGTTTTCCAGGACAACCAGGCACACCAGGAGAACGTGGTGAAATGGGAGCCGCTGGTAAAAGTGGTTCATGCGATCACTGTCCACCACCACGCACGGCACCTGGATATTAAGATCTCCTGCAAAATACTTGTTGAATAGCGTTCCTATACCGTTCTAAGAATAATGAAACTCTTCTTGGATTTAAAATCAACGAAAAACTGAGGAGCTATCTGCAAAGCTCTGAAGAAAGTTTCCAACCTATGTTGCTTAATTACAAAAAATGCCGAAATTCTAGCCAATATCCAGAAAATTCTGGTAAAATCTTACAAATTCTTATCCAAAAGTCTCATAAAATTTGTTCTTATGGATTTCCTTCCATCTTTGATTGTCCAAAATTTCTCATCTGTTTTACAGAGAATTTTAAATTTCTCATCTGTTTTACAGAGAATTTTTGCTTCGCTATTACTCTCGTATCTTCATTTTTGTCTCGTGCAAAATATTTCTTTCAAATGCTTGTTTGCTTCTGAAGGTAAGCGCGGTAGCTAGTGTGTGTTATTTTATTGCTAAGAATAAGATGAATCCGTTATAAATTTAAAGTTTGTTTTAGGTAATTTCGTGATAAAATTAATTGTAAAATTTTGGTTGCCAAGAATTTCTTCAGTTTGTCCTTTACTAGCAACACATTGAAAATCATCAGTGTTCTGTGCGAATGAAATTTCAAACGTTGTTGTTCACAAAGAAGCAAGAAATTTGATTTGTAAAATGAAAAGTCGAATTACATATCAGCATATTCCTAGTAAGCTCACACTTTCAGCAGGTAATTCTATAAGTGGAGGATGTCGCTTAAAATTGCGTATTGATCTTTTCCAGTTCCCATACAGTTTCCAAAAATAAACCCACTAGCATCACTTTGAAAATCATATAAATTTGAATTGGTTCACTTGATAAGATTGAAGAAGGTGCTTATATCATTTGGAAGGGCAAAACAATTATCTCGCCTTAAGCTAGAACTTAGAAATTTGTTTAATTAGCATGATACATTGCTCGTTGAAAGGTTTTGAAATTATAAAAGTTTCCTATCAAGGATGGTTTTCTAATCAAATTAATTAAATTGACAGAATCTGAAAGTTGCATTCCTTGAACTTTCATTTGCTCTGGAAAGTAAAAAATTTTAACTTTGCTCCAAATTATGGTTTCGAAATTCTCATGCTGAATCCAAACTTCTCTGGAAATTAGAATATTATATTAAAGTTGAAATTTGCCTGCTCTCTCTTTTTCCTTTTATTTCAAAATATCAAATAGACTTTCTTTTAGCTAAAGTCATCCTTCTTTAAAAAAAAAAAAAAAAAAAATGGTTAATCAGCTAAAAACAGGAACATTTTAATCAGATAAATCTTTTCCTAATTACGAAATCGTTCAGCTTATGAAAGAAATATGAGTTGTTCTCAGAGAGATTTCTGCTTATTTCTACAAAACAACGACCCGTCGTCAATTTAATGAAGCAAAAGCTGTCTGTGAATTAATTCAACTTTTGGTTAAAATAGGAAAATTCATTCGTCAATGCGCAATGTAGAAAATTCTACGAATTGGAATACTCGGACTGGAAGGAGTGGGAAAGAACAAAAGAAATAGTTATGGCAACGAACTGTGAGGATTGAAATGGAAAACAAAATTGAGTCTTCGGTTCTGAAATTAAAATAAATTTCTAGTCCTCACAACCAGCAGCATTCATACACGCACATCTTGTGGATCAGAAGGAAACTGGTACAGAAGAGGACATAGTCTACTACGTCCTCTTCCATACCAATTTCGACACTCTGCGAAATCTCTATTTCCCAAAATCTTCCACTATAATATTTCATGCTGTGCCACGTCATCAAATTGGTACTGTAAAAATTGATTGGTAAAAAGTTATAATATTAATAGAGTTTGTTTAGTGAGCGTAGGCTACCTGATATTAAGAATATTGCAAAGAGAAAAGACATTCAGCAAAGAAACTAATATAAAAAATTTGTAGTGTATGCATAAAAACTGGAAAAAGAGAATCTCATTCAAGTAAGTTTTGCATAATTAAGGTTTCTCATTTTCGGCCCCGAAATACATCCGAAATTATTTGCAATAACTTTCAGTGTTGAAGGTTAAAAATTGCATATTTATATTACATAGACTTATATAAAAATAATGATAAAATTAAAATTTGGAGATTGCCAAATAAAAGCCGGAAGTAAAAAAAAAACTGGGAAAGTATTGTAAGATGCAGTCAACTGAACTATCGCTGTTATAATTAATTATCACTTCGTTAATGACAGGTAATAAAATTTCCGTCACGGACAAATCGACCTAGTTAGCTTTTTTTTATAGATCGTAAGGTGAATACTTTAAGGTTATTCATATTCTTTTAAGTAACTTTTTAGCTGAGCGAATAACCGATGTACAAAACAGTATCAATCTCAGCGATCTGCTTTCCTTCCATAAACTCTGTGAATCATCATAACTGTCATTTGATTCTTATGATAAATTTTATTTAAGTCTCTCTGGTACGATAATTGTTAGTCTTCAGAAAAGAAAGCGATTACTACTAAAGTATAGATCTGTTAAAATCGGTTTTATTATGAAATAACTAAAAAGTCTAAGAAATAGTCTCTTAGGCTATTAAAAGACTTTTCCCTTGCCAAGTTTGCTGCTCTTTGCATTTTATTGATTTAACGTACCACTCAAATATAATTTTCATCTGTTAATCCTTTGATATTTTTCTCAAAATTACTGAAAACTTATTAGAATTATTAAAGTGTGACCGTTTAAAATTCAGATTCAGCTTCTAGTTAATCATTATTTTGCGTGCGGCACATTGCTATTTCCTAATTCTACAATAATTTTTTTTTGTAAGACTTTTAGCTTTTTCCATCTTCCTTGAGACTAAATTCAAAGGTTGTATATACACAAACATTTCCTTTTGCTTCTAAACATATTAACTAGTAATACTGTTTGCTTTGTACAAGTAAATCAGCACACTGATACGTCATTGTTTGCAAATGATAATTTGTTTCGTAAGACTCATAGTTGTGGCTTTCAAATGAGGACAAGGAAGTTATCACCTTTAATAACTAAGTGTAAGCTAGCGAAGAGTATGAAAGAATAACAGCTCAAAAGAAGTATATTATTTACTTCTTAATTAACTACAGTTTGATTGATTTCAAAATATTTTTGAGGCGTAGTTTTTTTCAACATCGGTCACTAAAACAAACGTTTGCTTATTATCCAGTATTAAAGTGAAGAAAATGAGACCAGTAGTATAACAGATTGGTTTCACAAGTATATGAATTTAATTTACCATCCGTTATATTGATGCATCTGCGATAACAGCAAATATTGATTGTGAAAATTTTTGAAAATAGCAAATATAAAACTTAAATTGAGAAGTAGCAACAAAACACTAAAATTAAGAATGTTGTGATTTCTTGCTTAGTTTACTTTGCTAACATATTTTCATGAGAATTGCTTGCTAACACATCTCATTTACGTTTCTTCATGAATAATTTTTCAGTTGAAGTAGGATTTGAAATAAGCTGTAGTTTTCCTCTGATGGACTAAATCATTGAAAAATATTATTCTCGAATTTTGAATCGTTAGCTATTCATGCCTTCTGAAAATATGGTTCCACAAGCTGTTTTGCAACTTGTAAATTAAACATTGCAAAATTTTCTTTTTTTTTTTATAAAAGAGAAACCCTTCCATTATTTAAATTTTTTTTAAATTCAAACTTTGAACCAGTTATAATTAAATTGACTTTCCAATTATTTTTTGAGTATAATTAAGTTGACTTTTTCTTTGGAAAATACGAAGAGTCAGCGAGATCCCAATAGAACGTCCTTGTAAATCCATAAGCTACTAACTTTTTGTTAAAATTTAATGCAAAGTATTATAGATAACTTTTAGTCGTTTGTCATAAAATTTGACAACAAAATTTACATCCCAATTATGCTACCTTTATATCCGTCGTGAACTCCAAGGCGTTGAACTGTTACTATTAATTTTGAGCTTTATCTTAAAATTTGTATCAGGGAGGGTTTAATTTTGAACTTCTAGCAAATATGTCAACAAAAAAAGACGATACAATCAATGCATTTCATTACATTATTTTAATTTTCGGAATTGTTTTTAAAATGAATATGAATTCCTTTGTCTAGTCTAAAAATGAAAAAATATTGTGTTTGTCTTTCCGAGTGAATTTTTGCCAACAAAAGAAACATTATTCAACATCAATTCAGCGTTTTCCTTTTCTTTTTCAGGCAGGTGAATTATTCAGTATTTTTAATGATATTTTTATCCTCAAAAATTTTACTGGACTCCAAAAAAATATCAGTTATTCAAAAAAAAAGTGAATAAAGAAACATCACGAAAGTAATAACTTGTTCTATCTGGCTTCATTTGATAATATGGCAATGTTTGGTATCACTGCTAATGCCAATAGATGACTTTCAAATATGCACTTTTTCAGGAGTGATTTAAAAGAAGTATATTTAAAGGCAATTAGAAAAATCCTTTAATACCACACATACATTCATTTGAAGAGAAACGTGTTTCGCTGCCGTATTTAAAACACTTTCTTAAGCAGTGGAGTATTTTCACATCTGATTTTTCAATTTGAAATTGCAAGAGAACTTTTGCATTTTTTTGTTAGATTTCGATTTTGAAGAACTTTATCCAGTTTAATTGACTATCAGACTTTTTTCCAATGGGATTTGTGTCAGATGCAAACATATATGTACTTACTATTCTTCCTTTGAAATTTAAATTGCTTACACTTTCTTAGGCAATGAACCTATTAAGTGCTTAGCTTACCGCAACAGGAATAACATCAAAGCAGTATGCCATCATCCGAATTGTTAATTTGTCAATATCTTTTTGATAGTCCATGGCACTTAGTCTAAACTAACCTTCCATTGAAACTAGACAGACATTCATTTCGGCTAATAGACTTATTTTTATTTTATCTTATTTTACCGGTTTTATTTTAGTAGTTAGCCATTGGATAAAACAACCAACATTTAAGTCCATTCGTCTTCCATCCACTTCAATCAATCGCTACCGAATATCTTCTTCACATAGTCATTAGCAAATTGACGTTGTATAACCTTCGAGGCACCTGCTCTCTGTGTCGACAGAACACTTACTACATGTTAAATTTGTGGAGCCACAACATTCCTGGTGGATCAGCTCAGTGCGGTTTTTATAATAAATATCTTCTGATAATAAATTTTACTGGATATTAGGAGTTAAAGTAGATTGCAGCAGATAACCAAATAATCACTGATAATTGATAAGTGAAGGAACATTTACAAGAAATCAAATTGAGTTCCAATAAAAAAACTGATAAAAAGTTACCTTCCTTGAAATACATGAGCAAAATTTATTCTGATTAAATGACTGTTTTCTTCAAAAGTTATTATATATTCGCGACTGATCGACACACTTTTATAAATAAGTTTTGAAGTCGCTGTTTCACATTGTTCAAAATTCCCTTATTGTCTTTCGACTTATCTCTTTTCCTTTACATTATCTGATAATATTTTGCAAAAATATGATCTCTTTATAGTCATTTAAGAATAATTAAATAATAATTTACTACAATCCATATTTTTTGCTAATCAAATTCGCAGTGTTTTTCATTTTTCAAGTAGCATAGGCAAATATTTCAATAGTGACAGTTTCTCGTTTTTGTTAATTAATGATAAAAAATGGCAATATTCGGTTGCTTTCCACTAGCCGGTTTTGTGCCTTTGACCTTCACTTCCAATTAAACTTGAAACCATATCATATATACATATATAGGGAGAGAGAGAGAGAGAGAGAGAGAGAGAATTTCTTAAAAATTTTGCAGCTTATCTAATGCTTGGAGACCTTAAGTTTTCCTTCTTATTTCAAAACTCTTTCACGCTAAAATTATGCATAATTGTGCATTTAAAAAAATGCCTTTGGAAGGAGACTTGAAAAGGAAAGCAAATATATCGAGAAAAAATTGGAGGAGACATAAGAAACTCCTTTCAATCAAGACAAGGAAAGTTTTTCAGCAGTTATAATATGAATTACGAGAATAATCACCACGCAGGCAAATCTTTCGGGGCAAATTTGAAATTTGATTTTCATGAAGAGATAAGTGGTATAAGATAAAAAATAGTAATAACTCGTTTTACTTCTGGTTCAGTTGCCAAATTTTAAAGTCCATTCTTGTAGAAGTTTGCCATTGTTTTTGAGCAAATTTTATGCTTTGAATTGCATTATCACACCGTAGTAAAATAGAAAATTCAGAAAGCTATAAATTTTTTTATTGCAATAATATTTCGCCTTCATAGATTCATGATCTATTGGATGTTTACAGCAGAAAAAAAAAATCACCATGAGTATTTTACCGAAATTTCCTTTGAATGGCTTTTTGCATGGATATCTAACCGAAATTTAGGACATGTGCTAGAAGGGATGGAGCAAAAATAAGGAGAAGGATTTTTTAGGGGTACAAATTGTGCAGATTAGAGTTTTCTTTAACAAACATGCGCACTTAAGTGGGTTTAAACGTTATCGCATTTCAGCTACTTCTTTTTTCGATTCCATCAATAAACAGCAGCATTTTATAGGTTTATTTCTCTCTGCAAGATTAGCAGTGAATTAATTATGTTTAAGTTCATTTTTGCAACGCTTGCAAAGTTCGTCTTAAAATAGTTGCAAGAGATTCAGAAGATTCGTTCAGTTGTGGATAATCTTTGATAAAAAAAAAAACCCAGTGTTTCTTAATTTCTTTAAAAATTTGGTTGATTCACAATATCTTTCCACTAATACAATGCTTTAAGTAACTTAATGTAAAGAATTTCGAACATTCATATTTTATTGCGTTTTTGGATTGGAATAGGATTCTCGCGTTCCTTTTCTAGAGTATCATCACAAATCACTTTCAATTAGCACATAATGTATTTCAGTCCTGCAAGGAGCTTTTCTTAATAATTTAAAAGAAGCACTGTTATCTCGTTGACTTTTTCAGTTCCACTTTCGATGGTACTTGAATTAGGTATTAATATATCTCTCCAATAATTTACAATGGAATGTTAAAAAAAGTTCAAAAATGAATTATTTTTGAAGTGAATATAAATGTTTCCGAAATTGATAACATTGACATTGATTGGGTAAAATTAAGTTCTGAAATAAGAAGGTACGATTGTCAGAGTTAAAACTGAGATGAGATTCAAACCGGTAACTTTAAAACTATGTTATTGAGTGTACTGCGGATAAGGATTTATGTATGTCTTTCACCGCATGTGTGTATTAAATGTCGAAACAGCGACAATGAAGAGGAGGTGAATGAGTTGCTGTCCTATTTCAGTTTCGTTGTACCGTGCGATAGATGGGTGGATGAATCGTTTAGTCACCAGAAGTTCCCACTGTTTTGAACGCTGCATTTACCGCATTTTGGAGCGGGATCTGAATTCTGGTATCGCTTCTTTGCTGAAGTTTGTTGTCGCTGTCGCAGCGGCCTTAATGGTCGATGCAGCGGTTCGAACATTTTTTTCCACCATTCCATTGCGTTGCCGTTTGTGATATCATACGTCACAGCGATTTACACTGTCATTCAGTTCAGTGTTTCCGACAATAATAGCGTGACATCAACGCTTTTATCTCCTCCATCTATGCGTTTGCGCAGATTCCCGTAATTGCGATGCCTGATGAACGAACACATTCCATTACTTTTATCTCGAGATGCTTAGAGCTTCGGGAACACATTCGGCCATCTGTTAACACTCTCCAGTTTTTGTCACTTGCATTGTCACTTTTTATGCTTTAGTATTGATTTTTAGGGTCAAATTTTGCCCCTTCATTTTTCTAAACAATGGAATGCTCAGTTTACAATCTGAGGAGTATTATTTAATATAGTTGCAATTTCTAGTTTTCGGCTACGATGCACCGCCGTCTACCTGTGACTTTGAAATTTCATCAGCAGCAATAAAGTCGTCGACTAAGAGCGCGTACTTCGTTCTGCACTCATACCAATATCTCTTTTTCTTTTTTAATCAGCAATTTGTACACTTGAAATGAGTCACAGATAAATAGTTCTAATGCATTTGCAGTGAAGTGAGTACACGAAGCAATTATGAACTGTTAATGAGCATCGCATTTTGATGCTTCAAGTTAAGAAAAAGAATTCCGATGATGAAATTTCTTTATGAATTTGTGAAACAGAAGTCGGACAGAAGTCGGAAAAGGGATTTTTAATTCATTGTAAGTTTTGAAATGAAACCAACAGCTTAAAAAACTGTCAAACAGGCGAATAGGGTGACAAGTAAATTAAATATATAGCATGGACTCTATATTTATATTTTTTCTGTTATCTGTAGATCTAAACGGTTTATATTTGTGTCATAGTTTTGATTATTATAGGTTTTATATTGAAGCTGATTCATTCATATTTATTTCTATATGTTTATGCCTCTTACTGTTTACTAATTCTCATTAATATTACTTTTATCATGGCTTTTTAAATACGTATGGGTTTAAAAATCAGTGAAATTTTGTGGCAAGAGTTTTAGACTTGTAATGGATAGCATGCGCCATAAAGAGTTTCATTACAATCTATTGAAGCTTAGATTTTAAATCGAATTTAGGAAAGATCAGTGATAAAATTTTACTGATTACGAACGTCGAAAATACGACACGACTTTTTTATGTTGACGGGCTAAAAGTACAGTGGACAAACAATTAGAAAAATGAACTGACTCGAATCGTAAGTTTTTAAAGTGTCTCGAAATTATGAAAATTTAAATAAATTTCTTTGTTAGTAGATATAAAAGAATTAATCCGGAATGTCATCATCCATTTACCATTCATAACATATGATTCCTTAAAGTGTGTGTCCATAAACTTGTTTTTCTCGATTTCGAATTCGAAATACACAGGAATAAATGTAGACATATTATAGGGAATATTTCTCCGAAAATTTTATTTCGTAAATTTCGTGAGTTATATCTAAACAGTTGCAGACAAAGGATTTCCCTTACAATTCCGAAAAGTTTCTCAGTTCTGCAAGTCATAAAATTTTTCAAAAATTATATTATTTTAATGATTTAATTGATTTCAGAAGGAAGTAGTTTGACTAGGTAGCTGAAAGGGAATACATTTATGCGCCGTACACCATATGCACGACGGGTCAACAGTAACGGACTCAAAGTCTGGACAAGTCTCGAGCTTCTGTCCCTTGACAAAGCTTCAACTCAGCTTGATTGTAGGCCTGCTGTTAGCTTATTCACTCATTTATCTCATCTACGCTCAGCATCACATCATTTTATTTTACATGATGACAGGGTAAGTAGTAGCCAAAGTTTTTATGCTTTTTCAAATTCTGAGTCTTTTGACAGATATTCAGTTCTCAGTAACGAGCAAATGAATTAAAATTAATAATTTATGAATAGTACTAACTGCTAACGTTCCTATTTCTCAGGCGATATATACGTGATGTTTCTTTAAGTGCTTCTATTACTTAAAATGTAATCTGTTGGTATTGAGACTATCTCATCAACTCTAACTGATAGATTTATGCCCTTATTTAATTATTTCTGGCTATGTTAAAAAAATTTTTATTAAAATCCTCAACACAGTTAAAGGTCCTCAATATTTAAGCCTTTGATTTTCCAAAACTTGAAATTTTTATAAAACATTAGTTTTATATAAAATTATTATATTTCAGATTAATAGCTGTGTTAATGGCTTCACTGTATACATCAGGTCTTCTAGCTGTGGCGTATATGTTGATAATGGTCAGCAAATTTGATAAAGAACTAGAAGATTACACTACTACGAAGATTGCTATAACTGATGCTAAAGTAACTATAGTTGATATTAAACCATAGAAATGATTTTGAATAATAAATTGCTTGTCGAAGAAAAATGTATTTGTCAAACATCCGTTTTCTTTTAAACTGCATAGTTACATTTTGTGAAATTTTAATACCAAGTCCAAGTTTTCTTACATTAAAAAAAAGGTTTCATTAACCGTTTAAAACATTCGCATCTTGTAAACAGTAATTTTTAAATTTATAGATGGAACTTTTTTCTGGAATGTTTTTGAAGCTTAAAGTTATACAGCACTGTTAGGATGGTTTAGGAAAAAAATTTTTTAAATTTAACATCGTTTCTTTTAATGCAGATTTTCTTAGATTTGCTTCTGGAAAGTAGTTTTATGTGACCGTCAATACGTGTATTATGTGAAATAATTAAAAGTTAAAAAATTTAGAGTTCTGTTCTCCCCCACTTCGATTGCGTGTATTCGAAGTATATTTACGTATTTTGTTGAATAAAGAATTCTTTGTTTATATTGCGAGTGTTCTGTTTGATTCCAGCAATTGCGTGTAGTACTACTTCATAGATAGACACAATTAAATATCACATTTAATGGGAAGAAAGATTCGAATAAAAACTCTTCGATATCAGTTTTAAAAAATATTTCTAACTAATCAACGGCAAAAGAAAACTGTCATGTGGTGGACAACTGTCATGTGCTTTCCAGATTTTTCACCTTCAAGTAATCAGACTGGAAAATGCCCCGTATCAGTTCTGATGATTTGCAGTTCTTCTAGTCACACCCGTCTTGACTGCTCAAATTCAATTTTTCTTAGACAATATATGAGAAGCTGTTTGTTAGTTTGGAAGAGAAGCAGAAATTAAACGCAACGATACGCTAATGACGTATACTTCGGTAACGTGCGCGATCACTTTTATGCGGATAACGTTTAAGCGGTGATTCAGAGAAAGAAGGAACACGCTGTTGGATTGAAAGCTGTCGAAGCGAAGTCTGGAAATAGTTCTTGATGATGATTCACAATTATGCGCTACTGACAAATATAAATGACATCCTGACATTGCATTTATTCAATTCAGCTTTTTGAATTACTTTTTCTCATTAACTCAACCGGTGAGGGATAAATTTGGTCTTGGAAATAACAGTGAAGGGTGAAAATTAAAGAAAAGAGTTTTATCAAGTTTAGAACATCTTCATTGTGTGCTCTTGATGATAGAATAGAGACTCAATAAGATTCAATTTTCCTGACTTCTATAACACGGAAACTCTTTTATCTTTCATATATACCTTTACCGTTTATATCATGCGTGCTTAACGGAAGTCACCTGTGGTTTAACTAGATCAACCACTGAATTTAAGTTAAACGGAAATTTCCTGTAATTTGAAGGAATTCATAAAAAACTGATCTGAAGAGTTATTTGCCTAGACTATGCAATCGAAAAAGAGACTACACGTAGAAGTACGTGGTCAGCTAAAGTATTGCTTGTTGCTTAAAAGACAGTTTTAGTCAAGACCACAGGTGCAGCAGATGGAATGTTCATACAGTGATGCTATGAATCACTAAACATACAAAACAGTTCGTAACGAAGAGGGTTTCGATTTGCTTGCCATTTTATAAGGAACATCAGAGAGAAACCGATCATCTTTTCTAAGATCAGCAGAAGCTTTCATGTGGTCCATTTCCGATACTGTCGTGGCATTTCAGGTTATTGTCCAGTATACGCTGTCCAGTCCTCTTCGTGACTACAGTATCATAGTTTCACTGATAACAATCAGTTGCCATTCCGTTACTCTTTATCTTTCCAGTCAATTGTTTACGAAAACCCCAATTTGCATAAGCTCTTTTGCAGATTTATATAAAATCATTTTATTTCATTGATATTCGATATTTAGCTAGTTTTGGTAGCAAACATTTCCATGAATCTACTATCATCTTAGACTCAATTGCAAGTCATTTGGAAGAGAGTTTATTTCTCTTTAATTTTAATTTACTATTCAAATTTTTTATTTTTAGAAATTAACCCCAAAGCTATAGGATTATTACTATGTATAAATCATGCTTTGAAGGTGTCACACCCATATCTTTATAAGAGCTCTTTAAATATTTTAATATAAGAGTAAATGCTTGGCAAACGAAAGATATTCACTTTTCTTTTACAATTAAAACTATGTAGTAAACTTCAATATATTAAATAAAAAGTCTGATAAAAAACCTAGTCTTTCTTGTCTAGTCAAAAAATCTTTCTGATAATAAAGGTGTCTTGAATCCTTGTTGATCATTCGGTTTCTGAGAAATTTCAACTACATCATATAATTTGACGTATAGAAGGCTTGAACAATCAAATTCAGGGTTGTAGTATACAAAGCAAAGTGTCGGCAACTAAAAATATATATACATATATAACGTTGTAAGGAATAAAATATATATATTTTTAGTTGCCATTATATATATTTCCTATATATATATAGAAAATTATTGAACAAAAATTAAGGAAAAGATGGCACAAGCTAACATATTATTATATGCATCATTTTTGCTAATTTGTTCTCAACAAATCAGCGTGTCGGATGTAAACCATTTTGGTGTCACTCATGGCAGTAACAATATGGATGGAAATGGCCATCTTAGTCTAAGGAATCAAATACTTGGATCAAATCCTTTAAATCAAGTAAGTTTTCAGCTTGTTTTTTAGGAGAGAATTTTTGTTAGTTTTGAATTATGATTTTTCTTCTTTTTCATTTCCAGAAAAAAAAAAAAACTTATTTAACGAGTTAGCTTCGGAATTTAATAATCTGATGTATGATGAAGTTGTGGAACATCTGGAAACTCCTATAACTGGTTTCTTCTCAAAAATGCTATTGAATTCTGCTTGCATTCAATATGAAAATTACCGAGCCTGCTGCGACCAGCCCTGTTCTCTCATAGATCCTTATTAACGGATTTAAATTGCATCTATTCCAATCGGATTATTCATATTTTGTGCTTTAATTGGACCAAGTGAACACAAAATAAGGAAGAAGAAATTCAAGACCAATGTTGCTAAAGTAGTATTTCTAATGCTATGAAATTTCCAAAATAAATTTAGAAACTGATGTCTGCATCGCAGTGTGCTAAAGCATCAGAAAATAAATGTTTTTCCTTTCTGGTATAAAAAACTTGATATGTACTATCATTTTCTCTCCCAAGTTTTCATCCTTTTTCCAGATTTTTCGTCCTAGAAGCCGTAATTATGGAATTCAAAATGATTTTGAAACCATATATCAAAATGTTCAAATGTTTCAACCAATAAGCCAGATCGTGAGTTATCACATGCTTCACCCATTTCCTTCTGTGGTTTGCTTTTCACCTTATCTATAGTGGCCACATAATATTGCGATATCAAGTTGGTCATTCAAAAACTCTTCAAGAGGTTATTGATCCGAATTTATTAGGAGCTTATAAGAATCGGAATCTTTTTCCGCTTTTCTTTCTGGATTATGATATCAGGAATATAAAATTATAATTATTTCAAGGATCTTTCAGGATTACAATTCCGAATCCACGAATTCTTCCGAAAAAGCAAATGTAATGCTACAGATACAACTCATGGATTACGTTAACCAAGGACTCCAACTTCCTAAAGGACAGACTTGTGTCTGTCCAAGTGGATTTTCGTGCAGTTATTTGGGTACTTTTGTCCCTCGATGTTTTATGTCATTCACAGTCATTTTATTGTCACCAGAGTAAGCTTTTAAAACCGCCTACTTGTCTATAGTTAAGCTGCTTTTTACTTCGTGAGTTCATATTGAATTCAGATCTCAAGCCGGAAATCTAATAAGAGACTTAAGCTTCTTGGGAAAAAGTCTTAAAATCTACATTTCATTTACTGTGCTAATTGCAAAAAGTGCCTTTCGACTAGAAAATAACTGAAGCTTTTAGTGAATCAGTGAAATACTTCTCAACTGAATTCATGCCGTTAACGCCTTTCGGAAAAATTGATACTGACAATATGTCAGCACAACAAAAACAGGCTTGGCAACAACCTCACACATTCTACCTCACTTCAAAACCGGTTATATATTTGATAGCAACTTAAATGGAGTTATTGTAATATTTCATCACATACTGCAAAAAAAATAAGTGGAAATTTGCTATACACGTTTGGACTTCCAACAAGAAAAACCTGATTGATATGATAAAGAGGGCTTATCATGAACAGGATGAGACTGTGAATTTTCAGTCAGCAATAGATGTATTCGTTCATCATATGGGTGCCGTTATCAATGCTCATACTGGTGAGCTGACACAGATGCAAACTGTTGTTCACGTTGATACTTTTATCTTATCTTTGAGTTCCGTGATACCATCTATCGGAAATGATCACCTATCAGTACAGTCACGAAATCTTGATGGTGCCATCCTTCAAACACAGCAAGTTTAATAGTTAATGAACTACCAGAAATTTATATTTTCTTAGCGAAAATTAAAACGTACTATATGAATTTCAAAATTTTCAACTTGGTTGATCTTCAGATTGACAGTTTCATTCGCAGTACAGTGCATGAGCACTTTGATCGGACAAAACTGTGACTTAATTTGTAATGAAGTAATAAGAAATTCAGCAACGGTAATTTGCCAGTCTAACACAACAAACTTTTTTTATACATGCACCATTATGGAAAATGGACAAGTAAGTTAACTTTATACTATCATAATTTATGTTTATTCCTTGCATATACCTTTTTTATAATGAAACACATGAGTGCTTATTTGTTTGTTTGCGAAGCAGAGTATTATATTTAACTACTGCTTTTTTTCTGTTCTTCCCTTTCTTTAAATGATTTTATCTGATATCAATAAATGTTATGGCCTACAAATGCTATCCATCAAGGAAAGAGCTTATTATTCTTAAATTATTTATGCTAACAATCATTCTAGGTCGAAAAATGTCTGCCGTGTCCATGGGGAATTACTCAGGAATTGTATTGTCAAAATTCGAGTGGTGCCGTTCTTGTTGCTTCTGCTGAAGTTAGTAAATATATAATCTTTTCTTAACAAGAAGTTTTACTTTCACTTTCTTATTCTCTGCTTTACATATACGATTCAAATATTTTCCAAAGATTTTGAATTTTCAAAACTTCGAAACTTCAAATTTCAGGATATGGTGTCATCTACTTTTAAAGCTGTGACCATAGTTCTTGGTGTTCTTGTCGGCATCCTGTTAATTATCCTTACTCTTATGACAGTCTACTTTGTGCTGTGCGTTTTTTTTTCGTTCCAGGGTACTTGAGATTTTTAAACTCTTGCAAATACTTAATTTCCTTGCTTCCTATTTCTAAGCGATCAAGTTGCAAAGAACCAGAAGCTTTAAATAATGAAATTACTAATTATTGACTTACTACAGAATAAGCAGACGAACGCAAAGGAATGCACTGCGTCACAATAATACAACTTCGGGGCATAATTATAGTTCAACTTTGAGATCTGAAGGCAATGCTAATCGTCCATTGTTACAAGTTAGCTTTGTTGAACTTTTACAATGTCATATTAAGTTTTTATATTCCATTTTATGGAAACCGACCATTTCTAATACTCAAAGATCAATTTTTCATGAACTTTACCGATTAGAAACGTTATCTTCTTGTAGAACTAATTGAAATATTGATATTTAATATTTAAATACTAATAACCATCCAGTCGATCAACAGCGAATCACACAGCAAACAAGGTGTACGAGCACCAATAGCCGCTCCACGCTCCATTCCGCAACTCGATGTTCTGCCAACCAGTAAGGCTCCTTTTTTTTCTTTTTGATGAAAAGGAACCATTCTTACTTCAACTCTCGGCCCTTATTTCTTAGTTTTCATACTGGTCCTGTTGAGTACAGAAGTACCTCAGTGGGACATAAGAGTAATTAAAGCATCTCCTGTTGTGTACTCATTTTCGTCAAACAGTAGCTGACACTACTGATGTTTTTCATGTGAAATTATGAAAATATTAGCCGGTTAATTCAATACATTGCACTAATTTTGTTGCAGAGTCATCGCTTCGAAAGGGGACGACACCATTATCAGCAGCTCACCTTGGTGGTGCTTCGTCCCTCAACGATACCTTAAACAGTACCCTTTCCAGTGTACCTTTACCACCAAGTAAAGAAGCAGACGTATGATTTAACCTTCTTTCACACTTCTTGTTATTTCTGCTGTAATGCTCAATATTTTTCAGGTATTATATGCATTAAATTTTTCCTAAATTTACTGTCCATTTTTTAATGATGAATGGTGCAAATGACGCAACAAACGTTTCTTCTGGCCAGTTTTAGATTGCGAGGAGAAATGACTAGTACAGTTAAGCAAATTGTTTCAATATCTTACATTCTCAGACTTTTCTTAAAGCAGTTTTTGAAGGCAGCATCATATCATAAAATCTTATAACAAAACATGATAATTTTTTTTTGATTAAGATGTTAGAAATTTTCGCATTATTTAATATTTTCTTATCATGTCTTAACACCAGCTAATTTTTTGCTACATTTTTAAGTATCTTCTGTAATGTATTGTGTCCTATTGAGGTTCTCCACTGACTTTTATAATGAAAAGTCAACTTCTTTCTTCCAGTTCCACAGCAATTAAAATTTTCTGTATGAAACAAACTATGAAAAGAAGGAAAGAAATACTCATCCGAAAAAAAATGCCTTATGTCAAGCGATTAACGTATGTCAGTTTGTAAAGGTTGGAAATTTAGCCACAGCCAAATTCCTAACTAATGTTGGATTTACGACGTAACTTTCCTGTACCCTTTATTTTTGTTGCTATTTGAATCGTTTGAAACATATTGTAAACGTTTATTAATGAAAGTTCTGTTTGATGGTAATTAATTTTTTTGTTTGATGTTCTCTTTATCGCTTTCAGCAGCCTGTGTTCACCTTATTCTCGGATGTTCGTTGATCCAAAGATGGATTAACTGAGAAATCCAAGCAAATTTATAAATGGATATGCATTTGTTAATTTAATTTGTGCAGTTTAGCAGTCAAATTTTAGTTGCAGTATTTTTTACTGCAGGTTTTCTGTCGTTGACAAAAAATCATTTTTATTATTAAAAAAAAATAAACAGTATGAATTTGAAGGATGATATTTTGAAAAGAATTGGAATTCGCATGGAAGTTAATATGTTGCTGTTGTATAATTCATGTTATTATATAAATGATAGCTATTACGAGACTTCGTAGTAATTTTTTGGTAAATGAGTTGTTTATTTGTTTGGGAATATTTCAGTCGTAGAAGGTATCGAAATTTCGGTCGTTGATTATTAACTTTCCTAAGCGCAGAGCTCGATTAATTTGGTCAAGTCTAATTTCATAATTAATGGGACGAAAATGGCTCTAATGCAACTTCTGTAACTTTATTCTATAAGCACTTCAACTTCACTACGTCTTATTAAGAAAAGTGAATTTATTACCTCCTTCTATACCAGTGGTTGAAAAACAAAACCTTCTAGCAAAAATTCGTTAAATTTTATTATAGTACAAAGCTTTTTGGTTACCGAAGTTTTACTATTGTGCGCAGCAAATCAACTATTTTGATTTACTCGAAATAATAAAAGACATGCTTTACTGATCAGACGGATACATCATTAAAATTGAAGGTAATTTGTTTCTGTTAGATTAAATCGTTGCAGTTATAGAGTATAATAACAGATACAATTACTACGTGACTTGCTTTGATGCAATATCGCAATTTTTACAAACAAAAAAAAAAAAAAGTTTATCACTGATACAATTATATAAGGAAAAAGAATTGGATTATCTAACCGACTGCTGTCGATTTTTAGACAAGATAGAGTAATATGGTTTCTTTTCAGACCTTGTTAACTTAAATATTTAATTTAAGCTTGTGGTTTGAAAGCGTAGTCACTGTTGAAAGCCAAGGATTTAAAACAAGACGGATTCCCATCATTAAATTTATGCAATACCATTACAGTTAACTCCAGCGATATCATTAATTCGAGTATAATCCTGACTTATTGATGTATCTAAAGGTACACAAATCGGTTTTCATATCTCATTAGACCAAGCTCAAAGGCAGTTGCACCAAATGCTATTGTAGATAATGAGGCATTTTATTCGTTGCAAAAAAAAAAAAGAAAAGAAAAATTAAGAAAAATCTCTATATTTTCCAGTCTAAAAAAAACTTCCTTCCAGTATTTAATCTATGACGAGAAATCCTTTTAAGCTTGCAGTTTTCCAAATTTACAAGTTCATTCATTCTGTCTGCATCTTTTAATAAGTTTTCTATCCAGGAATTAGTCAAGGAAATACAATTAGAAAAAAGCTTACTCAGCTTGGTGTGCATCCACCTACATGTATCATCCTTCAAAGTTTCAAATATGGTACTTCTGGACATGACTGCTGCAGCGTCCTGTTCATGGATAAATTTTTCTAATTGTATTTTCTTGACTGATTGCTTTGAGGGACTAACCCAATTCATTAAAGTATTCTAATTAATAGAAGAAAAAAAAAGACTCGACATTGAATTGCTACATCTCTCAGGAAAGGTTATAGCTTCTGCATCCTAGCTAAACAAATTCATTCTTATCAGTTAACCGGTGATTTTCACACCGTCTTTAAACTGTACTTTAATTTTTCATTTTTCGTAAAACCCTCAGAATTAATTAACTAATTTTTCTCGCCCTGTAAAGTTTCTGAAAATCTTTTGAATCTTAGAAATTTTCCATCCTTCAAAAAAACACTTCAAAGAAACTTTTGATGAATTATGCAGCACAAATTAACATCTGGTAAATGCATCTGTTATTCTATATTAGAAAAACTCCCAAGGCAAAGCGGATCATGTATGAAGTGTTCACATAACTAAATAGTCGAATTCTCCGTCATAGATTTTTTGCTCTAATGGAGTTTTTTTTTTTCAAAAGAATTACTTGGTTCCTGTTTTTCTGCATTTCCTTTGATTGGGGATTTCAGGATTCATTGGGATGGGAATTAGTGTTTCTTCTACATATCAACACAAATTAATGTCTTTATTATATCACACTTCATTTCTTTTTTATTCAGTATGCGTTAAATTGTGATCATATTGATTAAAGTTATTAATTTATTAATGGAAGGTACAAACGAATCATGTATAAAGTGCTGATATAACCGAGAAGGAGAAATTCGTCGTCTTGGATGGATTTTATTGGTCATTTGACTTGTAATGATCATTCACTTGACTAAAGTTAGTTACATTATAGATAAATCTGCAGTTAGTAAATTGTTGATGGATTTCTGAGTATTCGAAAACCAGCAAAGCAGCATTTCTTTTAGCATTTTGAGGTATATTTTTGTTTTTTATTCAGTACTTCACGTCCCTTCAATTTATACAACTCATGGATTGCTGCTAAAAACTATTGCCTTAAAATGCAAAAATACTTCAATTTTGTGGATTATTTTTAACCAATTAGGTATCTTAAAAAAAAAAAGGTTACCGTGAAAATAATATGCAGGACATGTGGTACAAACATTTTCGATGCCTATGTTTTCGTCGAAATGGAGGTTCACCGTAACGGCTGGAAGTTATTTTAGCCGATACGCCACCACTGATTCAATGAAAGACAATTCTGAAGGGAACAAACGACTGTATCTGGAATCTTCCACTTACAAATTCTCTCTCCTTTCAATACCTTTCATAATGAAAGTAATGCACTTCATGATTAACGAAAAATAGATCCAGAAGGAGGAATTCATTTCAGTTTTTGCATCCATAAAACTGTTTGCAAGCGATATACTG
The DNA here is from genome assembly GCA_003640385.1 of Setaria digitata. Lineage (NCBI taxonomy): Eukaryota > Metazoa > Nematoda > Chromadorea > Rhabditida > Setariidae > Setaria > Setaria digitata. Next base: position 265,386 of record RCAB01000025.1, on the reverse strand, counting down.
TTGTCATTGATGTTGCATTTACTTTTTACTTCTTTTGATTTATATTTTGCTTAAGTAGGGATATATTTTCTATTTCATTTGTGGATATGCCTCTACTACTGATTAAAAATTTTGTTATTCCATATATTATCATAATCAAACACGATTTTAAAAAACAGTTTAAAAACACAGTGTCATTGATAAATTTAAGTTTTAAATGATTTTAAAACAGTGAAGATCTAACATTTGAAAGCGATTTGTTTACGGTCTGAGGAAATGCAATCAATTATTTGCACAATTGTTCTTCGCTATAGGGGTGAACAAAATTTGTCTTCAAATTTCACTTAGTTTGTTGACATTTGTACTTTCGTCCACACCTTTAATTTAAAATCGCTTTACATTGTAATATTGCTGCATATTCAATTTTTTTATTTATTTGGCAAAATTATTATACGACAGCAATTTTCAGCTGAAAATGAATTTAGCAATCCTGATTTCTATTTCACGAAAAAACATACATTATCAATGTAAATAATGACAGGCTAGTCAGCGTTAAATAGATAAGCCTTATTATACACTGGATTTCCATTCTGGGCTTTTTCATTTCGATTTTTGCAAAATTTGTTGAAACATATTCTCAATGGTTTAATGTTTCGCTTTAAAAAGGTAACTGGAAACATCTGAAGTTTTCGTCAATAGACCAGTACTGTGCTATATATTGTGAAAGCACAACTAGTACTGAAAGTTTTATTTGAATTTTCATTCAGAAAATATTTTAAATTACTCGAAGTAAAAAAGCCCTTTGGTAGGCAATACATTTAATTTCCGCATTAAGTTTCATGGTTATAAATGAATGCTTCCACTGCTAATTACTTTATGAAACACTTCTCTTACTGAAAAATTTAGTTTTTTCTTAGGTCTGATTTCCAATTGTTTTTATTGATTGGTAGAAAAGTGGTGCCAATTACTTAAGGTTGTTCGCAAAACTCCGTTAGCTTAACAGTTAATCTTAGTGTGGCTACGACACATTTTCATCATGTGAAACGTTTCAATTAATTGTTCTGATAATATCAGTATTTACATTCCATTGATTTTATCTTAGGAGCTCTATCATTTTCATTTCCAATGTGTCAAACAGTGCTAAAATATCGTTTTCAAAAATTTCATTTCAATAGAAAGAAATATGTGAAACATTTTTTTTTTCACAACATGTATATGGAATTTTTTGAAATTGCTCCGCAGAAGTATTTCTTTTTTCAGTGATTTCAGCTTAAAATGATATTTCTCTGTAATTCAGTTTCAAAGTGTCCAACGTTATTAAAATGTCTCCTTCAGATAACTGAGAACAAAATTTATAAATAATTAATGAATTAGTATTATTGAACTTTGCACATCATACTTTTGTCCAGGGTTTTCTGGCTGACCACTATTTGAAACCATGACACAAAGCTTTGAGTAGTAGTTTCTATATTTTTGCCCAACTGTACAATTTTGAAACATTACTGAGTGATGGCTATTTATCGGTACAATCATGTGTTTTCAGTGCGAATTTACTTCATTTCTGATGTTTGATTTTCAAATTCTTATTCACTTAATAAATCTCTCTAGATCAATCGCCTGTTGGGAGTGAAATTTGCAGTTCTAATTATTATTTTTATCTCTAAACATGGAAAACTTCGCGAAATAATGATAAAAAGTAAGACTCTACAGTTTACTGCCAACTCTTTTAAGAACCCAAATGCTTTTGATGACTTGCAAAATGAAAACTCAGGATTTAGGATTTGGAATTTGACTTAATTAATCAACAATGCTCAAATTTTTAATCTGAAATTTTGTTTTCCACCAACAAACTGAAAAAATCCTTCTCAAAGTATTTTTTCGCCACTCAGCATGGTAAAATGTATATGTCTGTTACAGTCCGTACTACTTTCTAAGTGATTTGCCCAACAAAAAATTTGTTTTAAAAAAAAGAGAATGGCAGGACAACACGGGGACTCTGCGACACTTCCTCTCTTGCTGCTTTAAAACATTTCCTTTTGAAGCTGAGGACAAAACCTCGGAAGCATAAGTTGTTTAATCAATCATTTGTTTTTAAAATGATCGAAAGACAAGAAACTAAATAGTTTTTTCTTTCTCTCTGATGCAGACAATATTTTTCTTATAGTTTTGACCCATTTTCGGCAGGTACAAAAACGGGCAATATATTTCCACTCTGCAACAACAACAGCAACCTGTTTTTTCTGAACTCGCTTCTTCCCAGCACTATTCTTTTACTTTCAGCGTGACTTTCGAATTTATTTTACAAGATGTCACAACTTGATGCTGAAATCCTATTTCGTGTAATTCCAGTGTCAACAATAAGAACAAGAGACAAAATACATGAGCATTCAAGGAACTGAAATGGATAGATATAGAATTATGAGTGCGATGGGTTTTTCTGGATTAAACTGTTTCAAAATTAATTTTGGGTCTATAGAGGAACAAGAACATTTTGTTATCTAATTTTATTCCTTTTTTTTCACTATTTCCGTTTTATTTACACACAAAGATTTTGATTTCAATCCTTCATAAAAAAAAAAATAGCGATTCGGTGTTAAAAACAAACTTTCTTGAATAGAAAAGCATATTTTAAAGAATTTTGGAAAAATGTAGAATTTTGCGCTTTCCTCAAGATCTCAGCAGAAATATAAATCTTATTGAAAGAAAAATAATTGGGAGAAATCCTTATTGGAGACAATTTGAAGAAATAAAAGGTTATATATATAATATACAAAAAGTGTTACAGAATATTTAAGTATGAAAAAACATCATAACTTTGATTTTCGCTCTTTTTAAAATGCTTTCATCCCACTTGTCTTCTAATTTTATTCTTTCGGTTTCGATTTTATCCACTCTTTGTAACAACTAAACCTCAATAACCTTAACATTGTTTTGATTCGAAACACAGAACAGTTATTCGTTCTTAATGTCACTACTCCATAAGTCAATTCACGGGGCTATTTGCCTGAAAGTTTCCATGAATAGCAAGTTACTGAGAAGCGAAGCAGGAGCTTAACTTCAAAAGATGCTATTCTTGTTAGAGCTCCTTGACAAGTCAGCTACTTAGATGTTAATACACACAAATTCATCAATTATTTAGACCATAAATGTACACCGCAGCTTTTGTTCGTTACTAAGTGATTTTAATTACTTTTGAGAAACTATGCTATGTAAGAAAAGTAGTTTGAGAGGAAGTGAAATGTAGAAGAAAATAGGTGAGGGATAAAGCAAAAGGAATCTAAGGAAAAATTAGAAAAAGATTCAGTCTATTAAAAACACTTAATGACGAGGAGACTGTGAGGACTGGTTTTATATGAAGTTTCTGAATTAAAATAGAAGAAATTATTTGAATCTGTACCACTCACTACACAGGTATTCACTCACTTCTCTTCATCATTTCTTTTACTTTCCAATCTATCTAATTTTTAAATTGCATCTAATTAAAAAAAAAAATATGGACTATGAAGAAAATAGCTGCTAGATTCTTTTTTCAGTATTCAACAGAATCAGCATCAAAATTCTTTTCCGTCCTCCATCAAAAGAAAGGCGCCAAAATCTAGTGATTTAAATAATGAATGAAATTTTCATTTTTTAGAATTTTTGATAAATTCTGACAAGACATAACTAAAATAGAATAGACGGGAATGACTGGAATAGGTTAGAGTTTGTGGAAGTCATATACGTGGTTTTTTATTGCAGACAGATTAAGTGTAAATTTCAAACATTACTTATTTTTTTTTAAATTTGTAGTGTGATCAAAATTTTAAATTTAAAACCTACCTTTTTTGATAATGCCATTTTGGTGAAGGAACGGACTTGGATCTCTTAATTTCTTTTGTTTATTGGATCATGTTCAAATAATTATTTTATTCTGTATGAACCCTGATGATTTCTTCATTTGTAAACTGGTTTAATACAATGATGAATATTGAGAACAAGCCTTGCATTCTTTAACTAAATGTTCCGTCACTGTAATTTAACTCCTCTGGGCACCAATGTAAATGACATGCTGGATTTTTTTTTGTAACCAGAGATCCTGCTGTTGAAACTGAAGACAACTGCTCAACCGAAAAATTTATTGAAGTATTTCTAAGCTTTCTTTTATTTTAAATAGAAATTTTGGTATTTGAAAACCAAGAAATCAAAATATATTTTAGATGCGATAACTGTTTTAGTGTAACTTGTCAATGACACTACTCTCGATAATTTGGAACTACTTTTACTTGAAACTATTTGTAAAATACAAATACAATCTACCAAGTACTACTCAGTTTCAGTTCTTAATGCAAAAAATTATATCTGCAATGCTAAAAACTGGTCGCTTTATCGGAGGATGACGTCTGTGGTTATCGAATAGTATCATTAAGAGATTGAGATCGTTTTTGGCTTTACAATTAAGTATCCAATTTTTGGTCCATTTATTGTAATTAATTGCTTATTCAATGTAAAATTATGCATTTTTTGATGGAATAGCGATTTGCAATATTTGTAATTCACCATTTTGATTCTTTTTTGGGACTTAAACTGCAGTATGTTAAGATTCGTTCTCGAGTTTTTCGAGAGTTTTTTTCTAGAATTGAAATTCAAAATCGACTACTGGGCTAGTTAAGTTCTTCAATTTTAAGTAGTTAAGCAAAAAATATACTATGGTTCAATTTTGTTATTAAAATAGCGCATGGCACACAAACTATCACTTTCATCCTTCCACATTTTATTCTTTAGCATTTCTTTCCTTAAAAACAAATTTCTTTACAGCGAAGCAAACAAGTCACAGTAGCAATTATAATTTGATAATGTGGGGGATCAGACAAGCTGAAGTCTTGTCTCACGAAAATTTTCAAATAAAATGAAACTTCTAAACTTTTGATGTTTAGTATTTCAGTTCTACTCAGTCAAAAAGGCTTCCTTTCAGGAAACAGAACGGAGCAACCATCCATATCGGAAATTCATTTGTGAAAGAATTCAGTTAATCGTGACACTTCTCTTTAAATCTTTCCGTGGTTTGCATAACATTTATGATCCATCTTATTTTATTTATTTGTTGCTTATTTTGTTATCCATAAAGGAAAAGAACTATGTTTATTATTTATTTGCTTTTTAAATGTTTAAGTGGTTTATATGGATTTATCATTTTATTTGGAAATTGTACAGTTTATGAAAATAAAAGATTTCGCCACAAATTTGTAAGATAAATAATTAACATTTATTACAGTTAATTTGAATATTCCTTAGTAAGCTCATGATTTCCTCATCCTGTCAGAGGATATTTACTGTTTGTAAATAAACAGAACCAATTTGTTCGCATACCATGAAAATTTCATGATAAGAATGAAGAAAGCGAATTTGGAGAGAGAGAGAGAGGAAAGAGGGAAAAAAGAGAAAACTTAGGAAAAAAAAAACATTGGGAAGTCTTCATTATTTAGATATCCATCAAAATAACGATATTCATAGCAAAAAGTCTAGCCAGTTTCTAAAAAAAGTTGTTAAGTTCAAAAAATGGCTTGATTTGTAGTTTTAACAGGCAATATCATAATTGAATATTTGCTTTTCAACTTTTCTGTCGGTATTTTCTTTTAACACGGAATGCTAAAACATTTGAGAAAGCTTTTCACGTGCTTAGTTATAGTAACAACACTTTCTGAATGCTAGGGGAGTTCTAAGCACTCTTCATTTGAAGAAAAAACTAAAAATAATCTCTTTTTGGTACATTTATTACGATTCAAAAAAAGACGGAAACAGAACAATGTCAACGATAAAAAGCAGAAAACGATTTTTTTAAGATAATTATTTATCGTTCTCATTTCTCGTTGTTTGTCTTCTCCATTTATAGGAACTTTTTCATTTATAATAAATCATAATAACTACTAACGTCCATTTGAAAAAAAAAAAATGTTATTTTCTGCCTTTCCTCTTACAAAAACATTTTTGTGGGAGATAGAATTTGTTGGCATATTGTTAGTTGTCAGATTATGCAAATAAAGTATTTCTTGTGTTGATTAACAAATTCTGTTTGATTTTAGAGCATTTGAAATGTAGAGGGAAAAAAGGGAAAGGGAATCGAAGGGAAGAAAGAATAGGAAAGAGAAAAAAGTCAATATTTCTGTAAAACATTGCAGTTACTTTCAGGAACAAATTAATCACTTCCAACGGGTTTCCTATCCAGGTGTCTGCAATTTGATTCTTGTTTGCATGAAAAATTTCCAAAACTGAAATCAATTCATCATATCATATCGATGAAGTTGTTGCATTTTAATACGCTGGTTGTAATATTCATTTTCACTTGTTATCATTCCCTTATCAAATTAAATTTCGCTTAGTATTGATAATACTATCCTGTTTTCTGTCGCATATTGTGTGAATGCTTCTGAATGGTGGTCAGAACAACTGAAAATGGAATACCGAGCCAATTTTTATAAGGAGGCGATATTAAGAAAGTATTAACTAGATTAAGTATTATTCGAAGAATAATCTTTAGACTTTAATGAGTTAAAAATATACAAATTGCCCAGAAAAATGAGTTGCAAGAACACTAGTTAGAAATGTAAAAATAATTGGTTTTCTTAAATCTATCTTTTCAGATTATCTCTGCGTTTGTCATTCTTTTTCTTTCCTTTCTTTCTGGCGAGCATTTAAATAGCTCAATATAATATATTCATTAAACTGTTAGTCCATGATGTCAATTCACATTTCGAGTTTAACTCGATCTCTCAATTGAATTTCATATTTTTCTTACACACTATTCAATTCATCCTCTTTCCAACTATCAGGGTGTAAAGCTAAAATACGTCTAACTAAGTAACCTGAATAAATCCCATTATGATTAAAATGTTCAAATTGTTTCAACCAACACTTGATACAATTGACTTTGAAATGTGCAATACATGTCATTTTTTATTAATGACATATGTGGTGGCGTTAACCATCGTATTCCGACTATCAGTTTTTGAAATTTCCGGAAGTATCTAAGTTATCTTCAGCCCTTAGAAAAAAAATTCCCTCTTTCCTAGTTGATAGTAACACATTCATTAATGTATTATTACTAGATGTCGCTCTGACATGTCGTTTATAGAAATTTGTTTAATCGGAGATGGCAGGATCACAGCAACCAACGAACAAGCCAAGATGGTCTGTCTCCGGTGTGAATGGATTCGAATTGAACACATCACTTAACCAAAGGTAGCACATGTCTTCCCTTTCATTTTTTCCCTTTGAGATAAAAATTTGAGCACAGGAAATGGGTTCCAGTTAAAGCTTCAAAATTACTCCTGACCTTCAAATTAATCGATGATTACCTTTCTCTCGACCATTATATATACCACTCTGATTCCACTCTATCTGATTAGAAGTAAGCAATGAACCGCAAATATCTATTAAAATTTCATAGGTTTGTACCGTATTGGACAAATGAGATTCAAAAATGAATTATTTTCTCCATTTTACAAAAATAAAGAATTACCTAGGCTTCTTGAAGAATCGTGTTAGTAACAATAAATAAATAATGACTGGAATGACTAACCAGTAATAAACGTTCATTACTTTAGCTACAATTGATTATATTGAAATTTAAAAATTAAGGTAGCTCGTACATGTAAAGAAAGCATTGTACTTGTGCATGTGCTCGCTGAGAAAAGTAGTTCGATTTCGACTTTTAAGCAGTTATTATCCTTTTGTTTAACCGATTTAGTAAATGCTTCTTAATTTGCATATGAATTGTTTTAAAGGTAAAATGAGTATTTTAATTTTTTTTTTTCCTAGAAACGCAACCTGCTCTCATGTTGTGTCTGAAGGGAAAATTTTGATCTGTCCTACTGCTCCGAAATAGAATTTCTTTATTCTAAGTTCTATTAGAAGTAGAATTGAATCGATAAACATTAGATTAGACTGCAGGTTACAGAGTGTGAACTGCTTGAAACTTAGAACAAAAGTAATTTCTTTGTTATTTATTCTGCGAGAAAAGGAAAGCAGGAAATAGTAGCGAAATTGTCACTGACGGTGACAAAATCAAAGTGAAGTCCCATTCCTCTTTTAATTTCTCCAAACTTCAAAAGTGATTGCACTTATGTTGCCGCGAAATAATATCTTCATGACGATTTTCAAACATTTCAAGTCGCGATAACATTGGTTCTGTGATTTAATTTCTTCTGAGAAATAGCTTCAAATGAGGGATTCGTTGGGGAACAATTCTTTTACAATCTTTTTTTTTTGATTATTTGTTTTCTTATTGTTGAATTACTTGCTAATACAACTTTTATTACTTTGCTGTGAGTTACCTCTTTGGCATCGACAAAAGATCCATACTATAAAATGACCGCAATTGATGAAAACTTCTGCTCTCTCATTCTTAATAATAATAATCAAGACATCAGACGATACATGCATATGTTATATGCAAGGTCAATATTTTTTGACAGATCACCTATCAGTAAGTTAACTTTATGAAGGTCATATGAATTCTTTCTCTTAAAACCTTTCGTTGGGCGTAATACGGTAAAAATTATTACAGCAAAAACTTTCATAAATATAGATTATTACAGAAACTAGACTAATTACCTTTTATCGACATATCTTTAGCTGCTTGAAATACTTTCGCATAACTGTTGCTTGAGAAAATTCTTTTCATTATGGTAATAACATTTTAATTCAGAAAAGTTTTGTGTAACAGAACCATAACGTAAATAATTTATTTCTTCTAACCTATAATAATTTATTTTTAACTGCTGAAACTGTATTAGAAAAGTTATAATCTGAATATTATCAGAAAATGACTCAAATTTCCTCTTTAAAATGTGAAAAAAAAATTTTGCTATTTTGATCTCAGTGACTTTCATTTACTACCGTGGGTACTCTAGAGTTTTGTTCAATAATTTCTTAAACAAGCTATCAGCAGCACTTTTAACTCGCAAATACAGAGTTCAATTGGGATATATTAAATTTTTAATAAAATATCCCTAGTTGCTTTTATTGAATCTCTTTTTTTGAAAACAAGGTACTTAGGTTCAAGCATAAATCTATTCAGAGCAACTTTAGAAAAGATTTTCCACTTTTTATAATCGAAACAAGAAGAAACCGGTCCACATTGATATGTTCGTTATAATCAAAACAAATATATTTTACGTTTATTTACGTGGTGATGTGGCAAGAATTCTCTTTCGCTACTCAGTTGGATTATCATTTTATTATCAAATATTTCCAGCAAAAATATTTCATTGCATCAAAGGCTTTAATCTTTTTTCTTTTTCCTCTTTTTTTTTTTACGACCACTGTGTTCTTGAATATCGAGAAAATGTCGACTTGTTTATTCAGTGTTTACATTCCGATCAGCCTGGATATCTGGCTACTGCCATTCTTAACAAATTTTGGCAGTTTGATTTTTGTAAAAAATGAGCTTTACCATTGGACTGTAAGTTTCATTTCTTTTCTTTTTTGTTGTTTGCCCCTTATCATAGGGTTTGGAGTTTGTTTACCCTCGATTGTAGCATATAACATTATCCAAGTCTTGCTTAATTTTTGCTGTATAGTAAAGACTGCTTTCAACTTGCAACCCAGCAAGACGTCAAATATCTTTTCAATGGAAGGAAATCATTTTTCATACTTTCAAGACAAACTGAAATCTCTCGAATTCCATTGAATTTTATTGACAAAAATCCCACTATATATATCTTTGCAAATCAAATAGATCAATTTTTTTTTTTTTTGAAGATTTTATCAATCATTCAGTGTAAAATCATTCTGAATACGTTCTTTGAACGTTTAAGAAAGGAAATTACGACATGAAAGGTGAAGGGAGGAGCCGGCATGAGTTGTTTTAACATGCATATGTAAAATTGGTTTGTTGTGTTGTTTCAGCACTACAAATCGTATACTCTACTTGGTGGTGCAAGGCTGGACACATTATTTTTATCTGACTTTTGAACTTGGCTGATATTTCAGAAAACTGTTAGAGGGATTACTTATAATTTGTACAGCTATTGCAACTTCTTAATTTTGAAAATTTTTTGACGTGACTAAGAAACATTTCATGATGAAGTCATATTTGTAAATATTGTTGATCGGTTTTTTTTAGTTTTTTTTTTTTTCTTTCAATATCAGTGCTGATGGCAGATATAGACCCATTTTCTTCGGAATTTTTATTACCATTCAGGCCTTATTAGTTGATAACAGTAAGCAATATATCAATGGCGCAAAATCTTTAGTAGATCTCCGAATAAATTTCCGTCTGATAACTGCCGAAAAAATTCTCTCTTTCCATATTCTGTTTATTTTTTTTTCTTTAAACTGATTTTTGTTACAGAAACAATCTTTCTCCCTAGGGAAATTTTAAGTTAATCATTACTGTTAATTATTATTATCTATCATTTTTTTTTACTAAAGATCAAATCTCATGTAACTTGAACGATTTGATGATAGGCTCTGGAAACTAAATTCAACGTAGTGAAAGTCAGCATTGGTTTGTTTGCTCGTTATAGTTTCATCGAATGATGTTTGATTAAATTTCCCTGGTTTTTATTAATTGAGTGGCTAAATTTGAAATCAGCCTAGAAAAGAAAAAAGTAGCAGCAGAAAAGATCAGGACTTTTTCTGCTGTGGTTAGCAGCAATGTAATCTATTACTGATAACAAAAATAAATGTTAAAATATTAGTGATTTCGATATTTATCAGATCATCAGTGAAAGAAACAAACCAATTTTCAACAAGTCAAAAAAAGTTGACTTACGCAAGATAGTGGATAAAAATTTATATGAAATTAATTTTTGACTTCATTTTTTTTTATTTTTCTAGGACAATTCAATTATCTTTGACAATGAAGAGCCTATATCTAAGAAAAACTTTCAAAGTATTTATGCATGGTTTAGACAAAACAAGAAAAAATTTTGGCAAAATTTTGTGCCAATCGAGTAGTATTGAATAGTAAAAAAATAAACCGGTTAAGAGAGGTGAATTGACGACGATATTGTAAATGGAGGATCCTAGTGGCATCTCAGACAATACTTGCCAACTATCATCTGGTGCAATGGAGAACAGATTGGCCCACACCCAATTAGCATCTTTTTCCCTTAATTTTATTTGTTCTTTCAAAAAGTTTGCGTTATTTATTCTATATTTCTGCAACCTTCCATTTTTTTTTTTTTTTTTTTTTGTTCTCTATTTCACATAGTTGGGCAATTTTTAGAAAGATTTACAATCCTGGCTTACAGTTCATACTGTTTGCTATTTCTTATCAAGTTTTTTACTCTGTCCCAAAGAAATTGTCTCTCTTCTGCATTATTATATAGAGCTAAAAGAAAACTGTCTATTAATCAGATATATCAAAAATATTTTATATTTAGGGATATATATTTATTAATTATTCCTGCATATATAATAAATAATGTAACTTTTCACTATTTGATGCATATACGAAATACGTAATAAATAACTGAGAATCTATAAAAACGATTTAAAGATTTTGCAGTTCATGAAGTAAAATCTAAAATTTGCTTTGTAAAGAAAAAAAAATAAAATAAAGTGGAGGAAAAAGTGATCAACGAAAATCTTAAAAGTCAACTTAAACAAAGCTAGTCTGAATATGACTTACGACTAGCGATTAATTGTGGTACGAATAAACGAATAAATTTCATTAATAAGAAGTTTGTGTGTTTTTAAGAAAGGGGCTGTGGCGGAAAGGTATAAACTTGATGAAGAAAGAAATCTCCGATGAAAACCTGTCGTCACCAGTGGCTAATTCGAAAAATGATTCTACTACCGAAATGAGGTATGTGTTATACATTGTCTTTCAGAAAAATTCTGTAAACAAAGGCCTGAAAATGCGAAAAGCTTAAAAGAATTATCCGAATATTTTATCTATTTTTTTCTAATTTGGTTAATAGACCTAACTTATTTTAATTTTTATTTATTTCTTCGAAATAATTCGGAAGACTCAGTTATCTTAGTTTCGAAGAGTAGGATAGAGTCATTCAAAAACAATTAGTTAATTGTTTTAAACAAAAGAAATGTAGAGAGTCGTGAATTTAAGCTTGTCGCAATTTCAGTGCTTTATAAAGTTCTTGCAGTGTAAATGCAACAGGAGGAGTGGGAGAGATTCGACAGGATAATATTCAACGGAATAGTGGAAGACAAGATAGCATCATCATCGGAATCGACAAGGAAGGTTCTTTTCTTTACACTGCGTTATTAGAAACTTCTACGATAATGTGGGATGATCAAACATTTAATAATAAGAGGTAATGCTTACAGATGATCCTCGTCGTTTTTCGCTCTTGTGGGATTCGTTCAAAGCGAGGAAAAGTATTGGTGGAAACAACTTGGCTCTGTTTGAAGAGCCTAGTGAACCTTTTATTAGCGCTTACCTTAAAGGTTATACTACGCCAGGCCCATTGGAACGTGAGAAAAGCAAGCATGCTAAGGTAGGCAATAGTTAATTGTTAGAATCTCTGAAATTAAAAAAAAAAAAAACTTCAACTGGCATTTGTAGCATAATTTTACGAAAAAAAAATTCTACGTATCAATAAGCACTTGACAAAAATGAATTTATAATTCTATGAGAAATTTTCTCAAAAACTGCTAGTCTATACTACCATAATAAGAGCCTGTATTATTACTTAAGTTTTTTACTGACTTTTAAGTAGCACTTATCATCACTGCAACAGAATGAAAAGAAATTTTTTTTCAGAGCATAAGCTCATTTTTTAATTGATTTCATTTTCAGGCAGAACTTGGCGTTATGCTAGGGGTTTATTTACCAACAATTCAACATATCCTTGGTGTCACTATGTTTATCCGCCTTTTTTGGATGGTGGGCATCGCTGGCATTGCCCAAACATTCTTTCTACTGTTTATTTGTTGCCTCTGCGTTAGTTATTACTTTTTTTAAGTTTTTGAAAAAATATAATTAAATCAAATGAGATTTAGACGCTTCATGACATATTCATCAGTATTTGTTATAAAGTAGAGATTCTCCCATCTTCTTTGTGTTTCTTTTATGCGCTCATCCTTCCTATTGAAATTTTCTCATGCATATATATTTCATCTGCTTGTCCTTTCGTTTTTTTTTTTTTTTCATTTCACGACCATCTCAATTCGTTGATCATGAACAAAATGAAAAACGAAGCAGTATCAGAATTATGGAACTTTGGATGTGCTTTAATGACTTCTCAGAATAAAAAAGTCAAATAGTTGCTGAAACAATTACAACACTGCTGTAGAATCACTTCATTTAAAGAAAATGTTTGCAGACTTTTTTGACAAGCATCAGCTTATCAGCAATAGCAACAAACGGTGTTGTAGAAAGCGGTGGTGCATATTTTATGATTTCACGAAATCTTGGACCTGAATTCGGCTCAGCTGTTGGCATTTTGTTTTATTTGGCTAACACGGTTGCTACTGCCATGTATCTCGTCGGTGGTGTCGAAATATTACTGGTCGGAAAATTTTTATTTGTAGAATCGACTTTATTAGAAATTTTTACGAGAGATTATGCCAGAAGCTTTCGATTTTTCATCTTATTCTCTGACAAGTCTAAATCTTTGTTCGAACTTTTAACTTTAGCATAATTTTTGCATAGAAATCCTACAACACCAAAATCCACCGCAGGAGAAAATCTCAGTTCAATTTCAGCTTTATATATTTCCTGGTTTGACGATCGGTGGTACAGAAGTTCATTCAGATACGGGTAATATTTTTAACAAGCATGATTTCAAGAAAATTCAAGAAATTTTTGCTACTGGAAAATGCAGCTAATTTTTCAGGACTGATGGGTTCGATGTCACACAATTTGCGATTTTACTCTACTATTTTGTTGTTATTGGAATTCGCAATTGTTGCTATGGGAGTTAAATTCGTACAACTTTTTGCGCCGGTAATTTTTTCATATGCATTAAAAATTATATGAATTTAAATTTTTTAAAAATGCAGAAGAAATTTATTGTACTGAGCATTTGAAGATATCACTGTTTTGTGTTATCCTATCAATCTTGGCTTGTTACGCTGGTGGAATCGAGAAAACGATCACATCCTCTGATGCACAGCAGTACGTTTTAAATTTTTAGAGTTGTTGGCTTGAAATAATTTGTCGAAAGTAAATTTATTTAGATTTAAATAATCATTCTGTTCCTCGAGACAGAGCTCCTGCATTATTCTGGTGTATGAAGTTAATATTTAAACGATAGTTAATTAGTAGACGGATTACAATATTCAGTTAAAAGACTAACATTTTTCGAAAGACTTTGGACTTTTAGGCTCTTGGCATTGTGATGTGACACTAGTAAGTATAGAGGGTTTTAGATTTTGCATGCGCAGCTGATACTGAATGATCAGATAGTGAAATTTCATCGAAATAGATATTTTCTAAGAGTCAATTCATTCTTTAACCATATGTGTATGAAAAATTACGGATTTAGTGTATGCATGCTGGGCAAACACTTATTACAAGCAAGAATTGTTCTGCCTGATGACGCTCCACTTTCCGATATTTGTAGTTACTGTAATGCTTCTGACCAGTTAGTTTTTTACATTGATTCTTAAGTTTTTATTTTTATTTATTTGGCTTTTCGTTAAATTCATTGCAAAAGTCATTTCGATTTCCTATATGACTGTTTCAGTCATTAAAACAGAGACCCTTTTCTCACGTTTTCTGGACTTCTTTTCTAGTAGTGGGCGTTTATGGAATTATTTTTGTCCAAATGGTGAGTGTTCTGAAATGTTCGTAAAAAACGAACTGCGTTGCATCAATGGCTTTCCAGGATTCGGCAGCAACGCCTTTATCGGTAAAATTTCAAAATTAAAATTAAAATTTCTAAAGAAGTTCCGAAAAATTCGTTTCCAATAAAAAAAGACGATATAGTCTTCATCCCGGAATATAAAAAAGAAAGTATTGAATTTCAGATAATTTGGGACCAAATTATGTTGGCAAGGATGAGTATCTGAGAGGAAAAGCAGCGGATCGAAATTCAGAAGTATTCCAAGATGTTAAAACAACGTTTTTCATGCTACTTGCTATTTATTTCCCAGCAGTAACTGGAATTCTGACCGGCGCTAACATGAGCGGTTCATTTCAAACAAATGATTTAATTAATCATGTGATCCCAGCATTTCGTTGTTAACATCTTAATTTAATTTGTCAAACAGGAATTCGAAAATACAACTTTAAATAGAAGAAATCTAAAAGTAACAAATTTCATTTATAGGAGACTTGAAAAATCCAAATTTTTCTATCCCAGCTGGTACCATCGCTGCTCAGCTGACGACATCATTTATCTATTTCTCGCTTGCTTTGATTTTTGGTGCAACGATTAATGGTGCTGTATTACGAGACAAGTTTGTTTCGTTTTGTCATCCTTTCATCGAAAATTAAATGTTCGTTGGATTCGCTTAAAAAGTCAGTAGATCAACTGAGCTTTTTTAAGGAATATTTTGCTAACAGAGAGGATTTTTACCATTTTTTTTGCAAAGAAAGTTCCTTCTTTTAATTAAAAATTTATAAAGATATGGTCAGTCACTACGTGGTGGTATGATTGTTGCCAATTTGGCTTGGCCGACAAAATGGCTTTTATTAATTGGATCATTTCTATCGACGTTTGGTGCTGCCCTTCAATGCTTATGCAGTCAGTTCAGATTTTTTTAAAATATTCTTTGTAATTTACTTTTCAAATTGTTTTCCTTTAAATTCAATTTCCCTACTAGCATCGGATAATATTCTAAGACCTTAACACTCGAATCCTTAATACCATCATATCCATATTGCTGAAAATTTTGAATTACCATCTTCGTATTTAAATGCGAAATCAAAAAATATAGAAAAATAATATAAAATCTGGTAAAATCAACAAATTTCAGTCCTTGAAACGAACAATTTAATTGAATTCAATAGCTTTTAAATTAATTTCGAGTATTGCAATGCAAATATTCGAAAAGAAAATTATAAGGTCATGAATAATGAGTCTCTGTCTGATTTCTTTTTAAGGCGCACCACGTCTCTTACAGTCAATCGCTAAAGATGATGTGATACCAGCTTTGAAACCGTTTGCAAAAGTTACAACGAAAAATGAGCCGTTTACAGGGTTAGAATTCAATTTTAAAGCTAAAATTAATTTACCATTTTTCACTTGGGATATCACTCACGGTTGCAACAGATGTTGTTATCAACCATATGGGTTAATAAATAAATTTTGGATTTATGTTATTAGATTCAGAATGTCATATTTTTATAGACTAGTGATAACAATCATAATAGCAGAATTATCAATACTAATGGGTGCAATGGATCAAATAGCTGCCGTCGTTGATTTCTTCTTTCTGATGTGCTATGCGTTTGTGAATTTGATTTGTGCATTGCATTCACTTCTTGGGGCACCCAATTGGAGACCGCGTTTCAAATTCTACCACTGGTTAGCATCAGATTAAAATCACTGAAACGGAAATTTGAGATAAAATAAAGCCACGGTGAGAGCTGAAAACAGTAGCAAGAGAGAGACATAACACTGATCCTCAGTTAACTTATATAATGAATTATAATTGGTCTAGACCCTATTTCCACTAAACGGCTGGCTGGTAATATCAGTTTTTTTTTCCTCCCAGTATGTCACATTATACTGGTTGGAGATCGCATCCAACTTGAGGTATGTAGCATCATATGCTGTACGTACTTACTGTCCAAACAGTTATTCCGTTACCTTATTTTTTTAGAAAAATTTTTGCCATTCGTAACTTCGCAAATTTGGGATTTCTAGAAAATTGATTTCTAAACTATTTAAATTTCAGGTCTTTAGCATTACTTGGCGCAGGACTTTGTTTTTTCATTATGTTTAGCACCCACTGGGATTATGCAGTTGTTTCTTGTGTGCTTTGTCTTGCCATATATAAATATGTCGAGTGGAAAGGGTAAATTATTACAGTGTTTCGTTGACTTTCGTTGACTTCTGAACTTTCTTTCTGGAGAGGGATGGTAATGAAAGAAAACAGTTATACAATTCGAATCCTATCAAGTTGTGTTCATTACTAATGTACCACAAACACTCATATTTTCTATAATTTTCAAGTGCAAAGAAAGAATGGGGCGATGGAATTCGCGGCTTAGCTCTGACAACAGCACAGTATTCGTTGATGAAAATTAATGAGAAAGATCCACATCCGAAGAATTTTCGGTCGAGTTTTCTGTCCTAATTTTCGAATAAAATTATAAATTTAACATTTATATTAAATATATTTCATAATCGCTACTGCTACTTCATGGCTAATCTCTTTAATGAAACTTTTACCTAATTGTTTATGATATAATTTTAGACCACAGTTACTACTGCTTTTATCAATGCCTTGGTCCAAAGAACTTGTTGATATGCGCTATTTGAATTTGATCAATTTAGCATCACAGCTTAAAGCTAGTCGTGGTTTAACCATCGTTGTCGCATTTATACGTGGCAATCCATTGGTCATTGATGACAGAAAAAAAGCAGAGGAGGTATGCCCTTTTTCTGACTACGGTAATGAATTGTTGTAAGCTTTCTAAATTCAGTAGATTAGTTTAAACTTCCTAAATTTATAGAGCATCTATTTACTGACTCGAATAAAAAGGAGCAGAGGATGAAGCCAAAACCTTGATAAAGTTTTATAATCCTGTGTAATTAAAACAGGTGAAAGCACGAATGGAATTCGATATGAATCAAATTAGGCTTCGTGGTTTTGCAAAGACATTGGTTTACGGTGAAACACAGGTAGGCATCACTTTTTGATCTTATCCGTCCCATGACTGCTTCGTGAATTGATTTAATAGAGTTATACCTAGCCCTTCTAATGGAACCGTGGAACTAGTGCTTTACACGATGGCCAGTGTGTCACACAGAGGTACTTGTTATATATTTCATTAAAAAAGAGAAAAATTTGATGTAGATTGGAGGAAGCGTTTCAACGTTAATTCAAAGTGTCGGAATGGGTGGATTACGACCAAACACACTTCTACTAAGTTGGCCTGTTCATACATACGGTTCTTCGCGTGAAGCCATCGATTCTGAATACCATACATTTACCGGTAAATTTAACTTATGCAGCAGAAATTTCGAACAGTAATTTTTTTAAAATTATTCTATCAGCCTTTATCACTCCAAACATTTTCTGTGGTGTAGCAAAGCTTCTTGCCCA
The DNA here is from genome assembly GCA_003640385.1 of Setaria digitata. Lineage (NCBI taxonomy): Eukaryota > Metazoa > Nematoda > Chromadorea > Rhabditida > Setariidae > Setaria > Setaria digitata. The sequence goes on along the minus strand of RCAB01000025.1, from coordinate 247,239 downwards.
CTTGAAAGTTCTAAATTTATAGATAAATTACACGTGGGTGTTGCGACAGATATGTGTCTTGTTGTTGCGAAAGATATTGTCAATTTCCCAGTTTCGGCAATCCGCCTTGCTGGGACCATTGATGTGTACTGGATTGTTCAAGACGGTGGTCTGTGCATACTTATCGCTTACTTATTGACTCAGAGCAAAGTACTATTATTTCGAACAATTTTCTTTTAATTAACTGTTCCCAATGAATTGATTCGTTGAAAAGTAATTCGCTCAATGTTTTAATATATCGAGAAAAAATGGGAATTGAACTTCATATGCTATTAATTTGTTAACGTCACTAGGGTCGTTACTTTTTGGAAGTTCTTTCTACTTAATTTTACTATTTAAATGGAAGTACAATAACTTTTAAAGTACGAATTGAAATTAAAAACATCAAGTTACTGATTTCTGTTTAAGGTGTGGCGAGGATGCAAGCTTCGAGTGATAGCAATTGCGCAAGAAATGGATAATAACACGAAGCTGCAAGCAGATCTCCAGAGATATGTTTATCAGCTAAGGATTGATGCCAGAATAATGGTAAATCAGGCGCATTTCAGTACACAAATTTTCCTGTTGAGTTAATTTTATAACAAAGTCTACTTTATTTGAAATGTAAATTCAACAAAAATATACATGGCTTAAAAGAATTTGTTTTAATCTTTCGTTTAAATAAGCTTAACAGAATCTTTTTTATATCTATTTAGGTTTATTGGAAACATCTTTAAATTTTGACCGATAGTAAAATGTAAAAATGAAAACAGTTAATTTTGGTTAAATAAAGAAGTCTCAAAATTCTGAAATATGTTAAAAAAGCTGGCTTTGATTTGACAATGATTTTCTGATATGTTGCCAGGTCGTAGAATTATCAGATCCAAAAATTTCGAAGAATGCTTTCGAAAGGACACTACTTATGGAGGAAAGAACCCGATATATGCACGAAATGTGTGAAATAAAAGGAAAATTAAATAAAATATCGGTAAGGAGTTTTATTACTTCTCCAGAAATTCTAGGAAATCTAAAAACAAAACTTAAAATTGAAATTTCGAACGTTTAGCCTCTGGTGTTAGCAGAAATGAAGCAAAATGGCAAGTTGAGTGATGATAACGATAACGATACAGACAGTGAGACGAAAGGGAAGAACGATGATAAAAATGGTGATGATGATAACGAGGGAACATCGAAGGAAAAAACATCGGCAGTAAAGAAAACAATATCATCTTTGGAAAAAGCTCCATCGTGTCACGATGAAAAGTAAATTCTTATGCTTTTGTCGCCAAATAATTTTAAAAAAATTATTGACTTTTTCAATTTTCCATTACTCAGTTCTTTTCCAGTTTTCTCAAGAAAGTCTAGTGCTAACACCAGAGTTTGAAAATTTCGAAATTTTAAAAATCGTAATGGATAGAATGTCAAATGAGCCATCTATAATTTACTTTCTTATTTTTCTGTAACAGGCGAGTGACAATAGCAGAATCAAAAAACGAAATCGTCGGAGGAAATGGTAAAGATGATCGCGATAGAAAATTTAGGATGCTTGACAAAAAAAAGGTGCGTTATCACTCATCTTTACTTTTTTCAACACCTTCTATTTGTAGTTCTTCTAGAATCTTAAAGCTTTAAAAGATTTAAAAGAAAAAAAACTGTTATAGTAAATGACAATTTTCATAAATTTTGCTGCGTATTATGTAAGCCCAACCATTTTCTATTGTATATTATCAGAGTATTACACCCAGTTTACCTGTTGGCAACATGCTCTACTGCAGTGCTTGTAGGAAGTAATCATCAGGTTAGCGCAGAAATACATAAATACTAGTTATTTTATTGCAAACTTGAAAATCCTTTCAAGTTCTTGCAGGTGCGCAAAATGCATACAGCTGTGCGACTGAATGAATTAATTCTTGCAAATTCCGCTAACAGTCAACTAGTGCTGCTCAATTTACCAAAGCCACCCGTTGCCAAAGAAGGTAGGAAAGTAGGCATATGTGCATTTACGAGATTTAATACTATTTTTCATTTCACTGATATCAAGATCTACTTAGATTATTTTCTTAATGACCATAATTTTATACAGTTTAGATTTTAAATAGCCATGCAAACTTAAAATTTTTTTAGGTCTTGATGATTACATGCACTACCTTGAAGTATTGTCCGATAAAATCCCTCGTATTTTATTTATACGAGGAACAGGCAAGGAAGTTATCACGACATATTCTTGATTCTTGTAGTTTTCTTGTTGCTACTCATTTATTTTATAGCAAAAAAAAAAAAAAAAATGTGAAGCAGTTTATCTGAGTTCCATTTCCTTCGAAAAGCATGAAAAGCTTTAAAGAAAACAAATAAACAAAGATTTAGCTATCACAATTTTGAATTTATTGCTTTTAAAAAGATAAGAACAGACATTTGCAGTCTTCGAAGTATCCAGGTAATAAAATGTTGACTCACTGTACATAAGGTCTTATTTTCTGTGCATTGTTCTCGATGCTTTGTATAATTTACTAATAGCAAAAACCTGAAAATGTGCCTGATGTGCGCAGTTTCACATATTTTGATTAAAAACGGATCCCTACTGTAAATGAATTCCCAACCGCATAATGTTTAATTGAGGAACTTTTGAAATCTCGGTAATCATGAAATAAGTTTCCGCAAACTTACAAGTTTCAGGGTCTTTAGAGATTTTCAAACTATTAAAACAAAAAATATACTATGCCATTTATTTGGAAGTACTGATAATTTCCTAGCACACTGGTAAAGGAATAATGGAATTTGCTATTACACAGCACGAAAAACAAATAAATTATGGATATTTGAAGTCAGTTATTCTGCTCAGAAATTTACTCCTTTCCCTAAATTTTTTTTTTTTTTTTTCTTTTTTAATTTCTTTAATAACAAAATACATGCAGCCACTAAAAACACAACTATGAATTTTAGTTGTGTAGCTTCGAGAAACAGAGGAACACCCTTGCCACGTAATTCCTTTGATTGTATTTGTTGATGGGATTGTTTCATTATCACGTTTGTAGGCTACTTTTTACTCCAACAACGCATTACATTTCCTTATATTATGGAGAGTTAACCGGAAATCCTTGACTTGAACAAATTGGAAAAAAAAACAAAAACCAAGCTGTGGCCAGCATTATACCCTAGCTACTAGGCTATACAGTAACATTTTGAAAGGCAGGTAGGATCACGGTTTCTCTCAGTAGGAGATCAGCTGAATTAGAAGCAACAGGAATAACACTGCAATGACGCCATTTCAAAATGTTCGACAAATGGCAATCGTTATAAGTGATGAGGACTCCTTTAATGCTAATTTCTTACAATAATCCTGGTGATTTGAGCTTTCTAGTAAGACGATTCGAGCCCTCTTTTGAATTTAATTTTAAAGAGAAACCAATGCATTCATAAGCCGAGAACCACCAACCAAACCGATTAGGTTGAATGTATAAAAAGAAATCGATAAACAGGAGAATAAACAGAAGATTTTGGAAAAATTATACAGTGGTTTTACTGAAGTCATCCTTGACAGCTGCAATTTTACCAACTGAACTAACGATGGTGAACTTTAAAATTCTTCGTACTCGATAAGTTTGCTTTGTAAGGGCTTTCCTTTCAGAAGTACACACGTTATAATTTTTTCTCAGTTTTTTTTGCAGACTGCAAGTTTTTATTACAGATTTATTGAGTACTAAGAAACAGTGGAGGAATAAATTGAAATAAGCAATAAAAGAAGGAATATTAGAAATTCAATATTAGTTCAAGGTGCTGGAAGTATCTCATGATTAACAACAGCACCGTGGACTCCAGTACCATTTGGTTCACTTTTTTCCTGCGCTGAACCTACAAATTACTCAAAAATATCAAATAGAATCGGTCTAGGGAATTCATTAAAATGATCAAATTTAAACGTGATTGTTGCACGACCGAAAATTAATACAATTAACTTTAGAAATCAAGTCGTAATATAAAGGCAATTAATTATGCAGTAATACAGAAAACAGTGAAATATGTTAAATGAGAATGAAAAATTTACCTGAATCCTTCATTTTGGAGCCTTGTTCAAAAAACCTGAAATTGTCAGTTTATTAGTAATTGGTCTATAGAACCAAAAGTTAACTATTAGGGAAATAAGATTTTTATCCAACAGATGTGGTCGATTAAAACCTGAAGAAAAATGAAATGATTTCGAAATACTGGGTTTTACTGCACACTCAATAGGAATACTAAATCATATTTTACAAAAATGGTAAGTTTAAGAATAAGTGTATGTGATTTTGATAGAGCAGAAAATATCTTTGAAAAAATTCAGACTCCAGTAAGTCACTGGATAGCACCATAAAATGAACCTTATTTGATAGTGATGGATTGGTGCTGCAGCGAATGGGTCATTTTCATCAATTTCTATATCTGCATCTTCTTCTGCTCTACCTTCAACGGAACAAAATCGAGAACATGGAGTTTCTCATATAACAGATGGCTCAAATGTAATAAACATAAAAAACAGGGTTTTTAAAATAATTGAAGTTTTATCAATTATAAAGATTATTAAAGATCGCCGACTGCTAAATAAAATTACTTGATATGAAGTGTTTTAAGTGCCTTGGCAATTTGTCGAAACAGTGCCCAAAACTACAATCATCCATCGCAGCATTCTGTGAAGCAGTTACACTACGCCTTCGGGAACTGTATGGCGCAATTAAGAATGGATTCCAAGACGTATCATCATTCTGAAAGTAACTGCTAATCTGACTTTTTTTCTCGAGAATATTTGAAAAGTCAGAAGTAAATGCTACAAAATGGTTCAGTCTAACAGACCTTCGCTGATAAATTAAAAATTACAGGGGAAGAAGCAGTGACAGGCAGCGTCTCGAAGGGTTCATCTGTAAATCCTGCAGCCACAACTTTGGTATTTTTTTCATTCGAAGCACTGTATGGTCTAAAACACAATTCTGGCACGTATGACTGAGTGAAGGATTTGTAACAAATACTAGTTAACAGGCATTTCCAGACATTGGTAGCATCAGTTATTAACTCATCTCATTTAATTTGTCAGTTAACTAGTTCGATAGCAGTATAAGAAGCGCGGTTTCCGTATGTTAATTTCGAATAATGGCGCTTTTGATCTGAGCGAAAATTCATAGCTTGCACCATAACCATGACGAGGTTTAATACCTTATGCATTTAACGTTGGACGTGAACAGCAGTACCATCAAAGGTGCGAAAATAAGAAGTGTAAAAACAAGGTGACGGGAGTCGAAAATTTCTAAAAACAAGAACAAAAGTACCTGAATGCGCTTGACTTGAGTGTTTCAACGCCATGACCTTCTATGGCACCACAAGATGATTTCTGCGAAGACTCTTAATGGATGATGAACCAGAATTTGGCGGATTATTTTAATTCATAATAAAATAAACAACAACACATTGCACACTTTTTTATACATGAGTTACCTTATCATCATAAAAGAACAACGAGAAGTTGACAGGTTGCAAGCCTAGCTTTCAAAATTAAAAAAATTATTCACCAGCGAGATGTGGCCTAAATCGACCTTCTTTATAAAATTACAAATAACTGAAAAAAATTGGAATACCAGCACATGCTACGCTGATTTCAGGATAAGATGAACTATTCTGCTGTTTACTGATTGGAACCTATAAAAGAAAATATATCACTAACATGACAGAAATGTGAAAACTGACAGCATTTGTTAATGCAGGAAATTATAAAAATTAAAAATGAAATAAATATTTACATCTAGCAAACGTGGACTGGAATCCGCCAAATTTAGGCGAACTGCATTGCTATGCGGTTTTGGTCTCAACCTTGGATTGATAGAAGTAGCTGCTTCCTTCGGTACAGCAAGATTATCAAAATTCGTAAAAGCCGATGTGCGTGCTGATGTAACCGTAATTGGTGTTGTATTGACTTCCTGGTGATGCAAATTTCGCATTACATCAATTAGACGCAGCGCTGGAACTTTCTGGAAAATAACTCTTCTATAAGAGGTATTTTGGCAGCTCATTCCATCTAAAGGACAATGTATGTCAGCAGACAACGACACAATGCATTATATTTTAAAGTTATGACCATACTGGCTACCAATTTATTCAAAATATGCTGCATTAAGAAGAGATTTCCCTTTCAAAAAAACACCAGTTACCGTACATTCAAGTTACCAATTGGACAGCGCAATCCAGCAGCCTCGAAAGCAAGAGTTGAAACTTGGTAGATATCTGGACGACGAACAAGATCTGGATCAAGAAGCACCTCTAAACTACGACAAATTAATTGAATGTTCATATCTTCTGAACCATGCGATAAGACATTTCAAAAAATGCACATCAAAGCAAGTGTAATTGAGATCTTAGCAAAATTACAATTTTAATTTCTAGTGGTCACAGTCAGAAAAAAAAGAACTAGAAATTTCCGAAACTATTATTCAATTTTTTCCAAAAACTAATTTAGTAGCTGAAGTTTTCAATTCAGCATTTCATATTTAGATTCAGGTGATATAAAAGGAATTGCATAATTCTAAAAACAAGTTGAAACTTAGTTCGGGTCATAAAAACGAACAACTTACTTATGATTGCACGCAATTCCTCCGGATAATTCGGCTCAGTGGGGAAATTATAGGAACAATTTTGAATCGCAAGTGAGCTTTCACCAAACGGAAGACTGAAATAGCATAATCTGTACAACATGACACCAAGCGCCCATATATCAGTCTTCGTTCCTAAAATCGAGAAATGGTTATCTTTTTCAACAATATATTATAAAATACGTATTAGTGGTCAAAGCGTATTTTCCAGATGCGATCATATTACGCAGTAGGTAAAATACGAACCAATTAACTTTCCAGAGTAGATATCAATCATTTCAGGAGCACGATATGCTAGAGTAGTATACCGATGAATCTCTTCTTCAATAAACTGTAGCGATTGCGTTTCCGATGATAAAACCTTTAGAAATGAATAATGTGCAGCTTTCCTTTATATTTTGTCATTAAAGACTTAATTCCTTAGCTTCGGCAAAATGCTAGACCAATAACGCCTAAAAATTTGATCAGTACCCAACAACAAAAACTGTCCACTCTTCAAGAAGTGAAAATCTCAAAAACAGAAAAAGTTGTAAACAGTTAGTAAATAAAATAAAAAATTAACCTTCGTCGTAGCACTTCCGAAGTCGCACAGAACATATACCGGTGAACCAAGTCTGTGTTCATCGATCAGAACATTTTCAGCCTTAAATTTCTTAGTAAAAAAAAAAAAAAAAAAATAAAGCAAAAACAGAGTTCAACTATGTATTTTATATTCAGGAAGAACTGACGCTACTCAAAAAAGTACTTTTAAGTCACGGTGAATCACTGGAGTCTGAGAATGATGTAGTCGTGCAACTGCTTCACATACATCACAAAAAATTTTCAAAACTTCGTTTGCTGAGAGACACCGCCCAGCTAAATGCCGTTCATTCATAAGTTGTAATACACTACCTGTAAAAAAGTAGCAATTTTATTTCTAAGAACAACTTTTTAGTTCGGTAGCCAAAAAATAATGCTGTACGAATGCTTTTTGTAAAATGATGGGTGGATTTTCCTAAAATGAAAAAAAAAATGAAAATACTTTAAAAGAACTAATCAAACTTTTATAATAAGTAGTAAGGAGTGAGCATTCGTATACACCACAATTATTCTTTAATATCATATGATCTATGTATGATACAATGTTTTTGTGTCCGGCCAGGCAACTCTGAAAGCAAAGACCATATAGCCGCAACTGCTCTCAGATAAAAAGCTTTATCATCCTTGTTTATTTATTTATTTCTCATGCAACATTTCAAAGCGTTCCTCTATGTTTAGCTTGGATAATTTAATTTTTTAATGTTAACCTTGCAAACGTTGATTACAAACAAAAGGAACATAAATACCACTTACTTGCTGCAGTAAAAAGCTCATCTCCGTCGTAGATTGATTGTTCTATACATATGCATTATGCACTTTCATCAATTAGTAACACGAAAAACTTACAACAATACGACATTCTCTTCGACATGCTTCCAGCTGCCGAATATCATCACTAATAAATTGCCGTTTAAGCGCATACTGACGTCCCTGCTTATCACTTGCCAAATACACAATCGCAAATCCACCTAATCGGTAACAGAAATCATGTTCGGAAAAGGTTCTACAAGAGAATTTATAATTTACCTTCAGCAAGTCTTTTATCCAACGTTACCGTGTGATTGGGGAGTTTTACAACTGATCCACGCCAGTCTTTCCCATCAGAAGTTCCGGTATTTCCTGAAGAGACAAAGTGTATGTTAAAATAAGTTCTGTGGCGAGCCATTATGCTAGCCATTATTTGGAAAAAAAAAGCAACAAAAAACAAATTCAACGAACCCAAACAAAGAAGTATTTCATATTACTTCAAAACAATGTACTAGATGAAATACTAAATAGTTTAAGCAAACCAAAGGAGACTATGGAACTACTGCCACTACCTTTCTTCAGCTAACTGACAAATACGTTTCTCGTAAACCTGGTTACTGGCTGCTATGGCTTATACAACAGCTTGTCTGTTAACCGTCCACTCATTATAGTTTAGGCTGCCTATACTGAAATGTTCAATTCCAAGGGATGTGAGAATGAACTAAACTAAAAAAAATAAGGTATAAACCTCGGAAAGGATTCTCGAGCTGCTGTGATTTCACACCCCCAGCACCTATCCCAAATAAATTCAGCGGCATTCTCAGTCCTCAAAAAATGATCGCATCATCAGAAACGGAATAAGTGCTTCTTCTAATCCATTTGTGCAGCTCCTTCCTTCCACAACACTGAAAAGTTGATGCATACGTGGAGTTAAAAACGGAGAATGAGACATTAAGGTCCGTGAATTTCGTACTTTGATTTCTCTTAAACAATGCCTACTGTAGTTTTCTCAACCCCAAAACTGTCACTTGTTCTTCCGGTCAGGAAAGTAAATCAAGGTAACACCATTCGTTTCTCTTTCGTAAATGTGCCAGTTTCAGTTCTTCTTCCTGCCAATAACTTCAGCTGCTGTTTCCACCGGAAGGACTGGTGCTTTCATACGTACGCCGCCAACAATCCAGAAACTCCCACCCCTCCTGGAATACGCGCATGTCCCAAGCCATTGCCGTGGAAATCTGCTCCACATCACACCTTGACAGCAAGTTTTGCCTATCAACTCCGTTTACCAACGACTAGTTTTCTTGTCGAGACCTGTTTTTCAGGTTCTTTTAATTATAAACAAATTACAATTTACCTTAGGTAGAGGATTTTCAAAAAATGTTGCTCATAATATTTGCATTTGCATCTTTATGACGAGCGGCCAATCCAGCGATTTCGTCAGTGCAGGCATTCAGTTTTCTGGATTAAACCGGATTAGGTTTTGTTTTGACTCAATGTGTCGGTATGCAGTTAAACGTTAAACTTTTAACTGTCCTTAGTGCTAACTGCATGGCATGTGGAGACATTACATTGGATATAATCAGAGCAAATTCAAATATATTTATTTCTCCCTTCTTTCAAAGAAGTATCCCGGACGACTGATATATCATTTCATTCTATTCATTCACAATTCTGGATGTTGCGAAGTTGTAATCCTTAATGGCTGTACCTATGCTCTGAAACTCTCACTTTTAATTTGCATATTTCGATGAAAGAGTGATTAAAATTTTTGCGAATTTCGAGAAGTAGGAACTGCATTTTATAATCAATAGCATTATGTATGTACAGATGATATATGGATTTAGTAATTCGATTTTTAGATTGCCAAGTGTCGTGAATGCGTGAGTATGTCAACGGTTTCAGAGAATGATGCAAACGGTGAAAGCAATGACAAAAATCTGTTAAAAAGTGTAAATCCGAGATGAAAGAGAGGTACAAGAATGGATAGAAAGTGACGCTGGTGACAAATGACAAGGGAACAAATAAAAATGGCAGGATGCTTGCTATGTTTCGTTGGAAAGAAGCAGATTTTTAAAGTGTTGATACAGAAGTATATTCAAACCTGTAAAGTAAACAAATTTTAAGTGATCACTGTATAGCTGTCCTGTTTGGTCAAGCCATTTAGCTGGTCATTTCATACACACAGACAGACAGACACACACACACATAAATTATACGATACTACCTAATCATTTCGCCATATTTCATTATTTGCTAAACTCACTTCTCCCCATTAACACTCTTTGGCGTTTGCTATAGCTCAAAAAGTTCCGTATTACTCCCATAATAAGTATTTCTATTTAAATTCGAGTTAGGCGTTAAATTTCTTAATTTAATTAACAAAACATCATTCTCTGGTGCTGTGGCATAATCCTTACTCATTTAAAATCAAGATAATCGAGAGAGTACAAGTTTTAAGTTTTCCAATATCAAAAGTCATCATATCTTTGTTATTCGAAAATAAATCTGGTGAGCTTAGAAACCTTTAGAAACTTTTTCTTTTGTTCTTTTTTTTTTTTAACTGACTCTAAATTAAGTTTTGTTATTGTCACTAGTTTATTCCGATTTACACATTTTGGCTGATCCTCTGATAAGACCACAAAACGAAATTAATTACAGATGGCTTCTCGTTGGAGTAATTTACCTTTAAGTGAACAGGATCATTTTCAAATGACACATACTACTGCTGCGTAAGCTTTTTTTTTATTGAATTAGAATTAGAATGTCACTAATTGTTTGCTTCCGTTATTTTGCTTTGAAACTTTTGTATTTTGAGCCCAGTTTCACTTGGTTCACTTCCATTTATCAGTTTACCAAATTGATTATTTCGTCAAAGTCAACAAGGAAGGCAGTTCCTGCCAGTGACTTTTATTCAATTTCACCTCTTTAAATGGGTGTAATGATCCGCGGAAGACGGTATTAATTGTCGCTTAGATTGCTCATCCCGAAAACTTTGAAAAGCTTGCTGCGTTAGTTGACTGAACAAGGTTGGTTATATTAAGTGTGTTCTTTTAGATGAAGGAAATAATGAATATAGAGAAATTCTTTGAGTTGGAGAAAAGGATGAATTAGATAAGTCAATACGAATTTCTTTTTCAGATTTATTTCAACAGTACCTAACGAAATCAGAAAAAATCTAAGCGATCTAATTTACCATGAAAAAATTCGTAAGTTTCTTATATTCAATGATATATTCTTTTAATTTTAAACTAGTGAGCAGATTCTGAGTAAGAGAAGAATTAAATAATATACCTGGAGTATTGAACAAAGTTCTACTGATATAAGGTGATATGAAAATATGGTATTTAGATGATGGCAGTTATTTGTGTTATTACAAAAACTTGGCTAGTGATAATCCAATCACATATTTGTGTAATATCGGTTGCTGCCCGAACGGTTGTTGTCCTTTTCAGGAAGTTAAACGGTTTGTTACGACTTTTAGATCATATAAATTGCATATAGTATTTGAGAAATGTTCCGAAATTTTAACACTGTAAATAACATCATCTTTGTCAGCATGATTTTGGAGGTACGAAGTGTCATTGTAATTAACGCTTTAATTCATAAACACTAATTCTGAGCATGGCAGAATTCTTTTGAATCTTTTGTAGATTTTTTTTTTTTAAATTGTTCATGAGATAAATCATAAGCCGAAATAAAAAATTGTTGCAGAAGTGGAAGTTATGAGTTGCTAATCATACTTTTACTAATATTTGTTTTTGCAATATTATTTACGGCAGTCGCAATGCTTGTCATTTATTACATCTACAATCGTAAAAGCGATGGACGTGGCTACGAATTTAGTGGAAGTTTTACGGAAGACAGTGTTGTCGGATCACAAGTATTGCATCTTTTTTTTTGGATTTTATTTTACTGTACAATAAATCTGAACAGCAAAAGCGGCACTTTCACTTCAATCTTTTTTGGCATTACCGAGTTATAACCTTAACATAAATATGTCAGCTTCTATTTAAATTCAATTATTTTAGGCTAGTGGACCACCAACGTACTTTGGCGAACGCCGATATCTCCCTCATATTAATTCTGTAAAGTTATTTTGATGTAGAGCAAGTGATATCTTTGGTATCATCTATTAATATTGCTCTTATATTAATTCTCCTTATAATCTTGCGATGGATATATCCTTTCTTTATTAATTTATTAATTTCAAATTGTCCCGTAGCAATAAATTTTGTTACGGCAGGTATTACAGCCAGCCACAGTGTTTGATTGCATAAAATTTTTCTTTTTTTTTGGATTGTTGGGTTATCACAAAGTAGTCAATGTACAGCAGAGAAACTAAGTGAAGTCCATATGAGTGAGAATCACTATTCAAAAATGAACCTTGAACATGATTTCATATGCAACCAATCTTTTGATTTGAAACTGTGCTTGAATGGATTCCTTATAGATTTTTGACTATGGGCTGTTCAAAAAAGATGTATCAGATAGTTGTTTCAAAATTATAAGAATTTCAAAAGCTTCCGGTTCCCTTCTTTTTTTCCTTTCAAACTTGTACGCTTTTACCCCTGCATCATATACAAGTGTTATAATTCTCTCCAATCATTCAACAAAATACATCTCGTCCTCAAGCATCCATCAGTCGCTATGGTTACGCCACAGACTTCAAAGAATGTGACCAACTTTTCCTCATCTTCCTGTTAGGACTTAGTGTTTTTTCGGAGTGTGAAAGCATTAGGTTTTAAGTAACTGTCCTCTTTCGAATTTCGATACTTTTTTTTTAAATAATTTACTCCTCCAGTAAACCAATTATCCTCAAAATTTCGTGCCACTTGGGCGTCTTTATTTCTCCATTATATGATTCATCTACTCCAAACTGATGTTTTTTTCTGATATTTCTGCTAAAGTTAACTTTCAGGTCAAGAACAACGGAGTCCAGAATTCATTCTTTCCACTATATATAGCCGTAGAGCAATCCCACAATAATGTTGAAACCTTTCGTTTAAAAAAATATTTACAAAATTAGATTTTTACGTGTCTTTCCAACTAAAATGAGACAGCAATAAAATTTGCTGTTTTCAGTATCTGAAGAAAGAACGCAATGAAAGGTGAAGAGATACCACGAACACGTAATGCCAAATACAACAATACACTTGATGAATTGCTGGAAATTCGGTACAAAAAAGGAAGTAGAATTCAGCAAGGTAGTTGTTTTCGATCGTTACTTATCTTTTTGCAATCATAGCTGAAGAATTTTTCCAGTAGTTCTGAACGTTATCCATTTGCTGAACACTAGACTCGACAGCAAAACTTCTGTCAACTTATTCTTAAGCACACGACAACTTCGTCAATTTCAGCAGCGGAACTAGTTGAGAGGCCAGCAACGAGGCACGGCCGAAATCGAGAAGCAGTTACAGTGCTTACAAACAAAGATTCATTTCCGTTATCTCTCAAACGTGAATTCCTCAGTGTGCGTATTTGTTTAGTTAATTTTTGAGTCAGTTAAATAAATAGTTGAAATTTTCCTGTTGAATTTTAAAAGAAATGATTTAGAAAAGTGGGGTAATCGTTGAGCGATGGCAGCGTGAGAGTGACGGGGAAGGAAAAAGTGATGATAACGACGAGGACGAGGAAAAAGAGCATGGTGACGATAATGAACAGTATAACTTTTGCAACACCACTGAAGTTCATGACAACAAAATGTTACTTTTCTTTTAACTTTTAAACTTGAAAAATTTGCCCGGTTACTTGAATTCGATAGACACTAGTACACACGCACACACACCTGTTAATAGCCATTCTTCATCATTACCCTGAACTATGTTTTAGCTTACATTCAAGATATTCACTCAGTTCTGCTCAAATTTTTCAATATCTTGCTGTTCCGTTATTTTGAGCCTGACAAAGTGACAAGTTTCTCAACATGCATGATAATTTCAGACACGAAATACAAAAGGATGGAAACAAATGTGAGATGAATGCTGTAGCGACTGCACAAGAACATTGTACAAAAGTAGCTCCGTCATCTCTTATCACAATAGGAAATGAAAATTCTATTCAACAGTTATTCGGTAATTCAGATGAACGGCAAGATTCCGAAAAATCAGTGAGGATAGGAAGGAAGGAAAACCATTGTCCAGAACTGGTAAGCTGTCTCCGTGATATAGTGAAATAGCTGTGGCCAACATGCTTAACTGAACTTGATTTTAAAAAATTCCAAGATCTGTTTTGAAGGAATAAACTAAGCAAGTCTTTAATAATCAGAAAGTTACAAAAATTCTGCATTTTTAGGTTATCGGAAAGACTTTCTTAACGGGAAGACCACTGGGAAACTTAAATGGTAGATTTCAAACGCCAAATTATAGAGCTTCGAAAGACGAAATTAACAGGTAAACATCACTGAAATCGACGCAAACTTCAAACTCAAACTCTATCAACTGAAATAATCTTCTTGAAAGATATATTGTATATGGAAGAAGGAAGTCTAACATATTGCAGGAATATTAGCGAAGTAAGGGAATCAGTTGAAAAAGATTCGCGAAGTATGACTCATCCATTTAATGAGGCTTCATCCTCTGGAAAAGTAGCTTATGAGGTAAAAACCACTAAATTTGGTATCGATAGTTCAGAAGAAACGTAGAAAAAAACAGTGAAGGAGCGAAAAAGTTTCTAGCAGTGATTAATATTTAGAAATGAATTTCAGGCTTGGTTAAGGGAAAAAATAAAACAGGAGAGGGAGAAGCGGCGAAAACAGCAAGAAAAAGAAGAGTTGGAGAAGAGAGTTAGTAAGAAAAGCAGATTATTGTACGGTGTAAGTACTCTTGACTAGATTTTTTCAAATTGCAATGCTCTTTTTAAATTGTAGGCCAGAGAAGAAAGAAGGAGGGAAGCTGAAAGGAATTACGAAATTTGGAAGCAACGAGCGGATGAAGCGATTCGAGAAAAAAGGCGCAAGAAAAAGGAAAAAGCAGAAGCTTTAGAAAAGGAAAAAGCGGAAGAAATTAGAAGGAAAAAGGAGGAAGCATCAAAGGTGGGTTGAGGAAAAAGACAGTAAAAGTTTTAAATTTGAAATGTGTAGCATAAATCTTAGTCGAAACATTCTTGAGGACAAATAGAAAATTAATAAAGATATTATTTGGAAAAATAAACGAAACTACTAAAATATGAAAAATCGAAATATTAAAGTAAAGAGGTAAATTGAATCACACGGAGCAAATCTTTGATGTTTTTTGAACGGTACAACTAGAAGCAGTTCCATAAAGTTCATCCCAGTTAATTTGAGTTATGCAGTTGACTCGCTTTTGCAATTCTTTTATTTACTAGCTAGTAATAACAAACGATATATTTTGGAGTGAAGAACAGATGAACAAAACTAAGTGTGTCTTACTGATGACAATAAAATTTTTTTATGGTAGTAACAATTGGAAATGGATTTACCTCAAAGATAAAGGTAGTAGTTTACGCTTTGAATCCAGATGTTTCAAGCATGGAAAAACGATCGGTTTCAAAGGCTCTCGAAGGAACGACAGCAACGAATTCAAAATGAAGAAAACGATGAATTAAAAAAGAAGCGTGAATTAGAAACAAAAAGCAACGAGGCTCAGAAGGCATTCAACATATGGTTGGAAGAGATATTTATTTTATATTTTCAGTTGCTTCCTCTACATCCCTTAGTAGATAACATTAAAGAATACCAAAATCAGAAATGAATGACATTAATCTGTATTCTCCATGAAATCTAAGTTAGAAAATCTTATTTCCTGTCACACCAATCAAACAGGTAATTGTCCGCATCATAGTAGAAGATATTGACTACTGTCAGAAATGTAGTATAAAATGTGCACATTACATCAGGCAAGTTTTAGTATATATTCTCGATAATTACGGTACTTTCATAATGGCAAATTGTGAGCGAATAAAGAATCGTCGCTTGAGACTACAGAATTAGAATTGACAATTAGAATCTTTGCTAATGATAAAATACGAATCGGTTCTACACATATCTCTGCGAATATTTCTTTTCTACTTTTTATAATCGTCTGTACGTTTGAATGAATTCGAATATTTTTGAAAAAAACTAAGGAAAAAGAAAAGATTTGAGGTACGAAAAAAATAAAATTAGAAAAGCAGAAGCACAACGGAAGCTACTAGAATCCAGGAAGATAGAAGAAACACAAAGTAGGAATACAAAGGAGTATAAAGAAGCATTGGCGAGAGAAGCTTACGATGTTTGGCTTCAAATTAAGGTGTTTTTTCGAATGTTATTTACCTTAAAAACATTTAAATCATGAAATTATGGTAAATTATTATCAAATCCAATATTAATTTAAAAATGGTCAAGTATCACATACTTACCAAAGCAAATTTTTCAGGAAAATGAACGCCGTTTCAATGAATCTTTACAAGGTCGAATCATAAAATTTGATGAAATGTCCCGTCGATTTCATTCCGTGCCATGGGTTCCACCCAGTAATACTGTTCCGTGGAAATTCGTCCCAACACGCCCCAGAAGGCATCAGTCCGTCAAACGATCTGTTAAATCAAACCAAACCTTGAACAAGAAATTTTCAGTTACGATCCATCGCTCCAAGTCAGCAATTAGATAACTGGCTCACGTATGTGAATTAATTTGTTAGTTTAATGATTTTAAGCGAAATAAAGCAAAATTATTACTTTTAAGAGTATTCTAAATTTTGGAATTTCGCTTTTTCATTTTAAATGAAAACCATGGAATTTCAAATATTCTGAGATTAATAAGAATCATCTCTGTCTTTCTGGATGGACAAACATCGAAAACTGCTATAGAGAGACATTTTAAGAGAGGCTCATATTCAGGTTTTCAAATATTCGTTCTAATCTAGCTTCAGGTTGCTCATTATTATATACATATTTTTTTTCCAACACAGTCATTCTTATTCACGATTGAAGTTTCTTGTATTCTGAACAACTGATCAAATTTTTCTCTGACCATATTTCCATTTCATTTTATTCCCATGCAGTTAAATTTAAGTAGACTGGATTACATTTGCGGAACATGATCTCTGCTGAATATGTTCTTAAACTTGATTGTTCGTGAATGCTTTGATAAAAATTTATCAATTGTCAAACTTATGAATTCTGGAAAATAAACAAGAACTATTTTTTATATTATTTTTAGATTGGTGAGGAACTAGTTATATGAGGGTATTTATGTATATTATTCCTCTCTTTTTTTAATAAGAAATTATTTATAAAGCTAAATTATGTTGAAACATTTGAATTTAGGAAGCAGATAATCCTACACGTTTACTTTTTTACTGCAAAATTCAAGTCGCCTTTTTGCTTAGTTACTGAAACTTTCGCTATGATTTAAATGATTATTGTTGTTTCGCTCATTTGAAAACTGATGAGAGGAACCGAATATATTCCTTCTGAAGGTAATGCTTATATCAGGAGAGAATCCTTGAACAATTCAATTTTTATGTCTGAATCACAAATGAAATGAAAAACTTACTTTGCACATCGAAATGAATTTTTGAATGCTTCATTATATTATCATAAAATTGAATATGCATCATGTAATCTTGCTAAGGAAATATATAAATGGGATTACAGAAAAACTTAATAAATCGTAATTTTTTTTTTGTTGGTTAATTGCATGTACAAAAAATAAGTTATTTGAGATCTTAACATTCACTAATTTCTTTTTGTCCGTCCTCTGCCAAACAGCTCTAGCAAGTGTTAAATTTTTAAATTAATAAATTTTCTGTAGAATTTTTTCCGAGAAAATATCATATTTGTCTCACTACAAGAAGTTGTGGAAATGCTTTTTCTCCAACTAATTAAAGTAAAGAAAAAAAATTTATCCAGCGCTTCATATCAAGGTAAAAGAGTTTTGATTTCCGTCTTATTATGGATCTAACTACGAAATTCGTCGAAAGCTATCTGTTGAAGCTCAGTTTTTTTTCTTTTTTTTTTGGATATTTCGTTTTGCATTTTGCAATTCCTACATATGTACATAGGAAATCTTTTGAAAACTTGCTTATTTTAACTTATGGAGTGCTAGCAGGATGAAACTTCACGCAAACAAACCTTTTCAGCCATATTCCTCCACTCAAAGACACGACATTCGAGAATGTTTGCAAATTTTCAAGTTAAAATGCAATCTTTTTCGTTGATAAGTTGCTAACGTGGAAAGCAATTCTATTTAAATACATTGCGGAACAACAGGACAGTCGCTCAAAATTGCTTCTCACTGGTAATATTAATTATTTGTGATATTAAATGCTTCTTGTAGAATGTTTTAACTGTTTGTGAAGGAGAAGGTGCCTATTATTTCGCTTATTTCACTTTATTCTTATAAATTTAGATTTTGCGCTGAAGTCAGCATTTGGTGAGCTCATTAATGTTAAGAATCAAATTTGGATTTGGAGGGTAAAATGATTGACAAAATAGGCATATAATTTGATTGCCTAGTGGATCACTGCTTCTAATTTGCCGAAATTTATATGAATAATTGATTACTATGATATTATCACAATTTGCTCAACTTTATCGAAATAAATCCCACTGATGTCAAATATTGTAACTGAAATACTCTTGTGTGCACAGAAACTAAAAAAAAATTCTTTTGGCAAAAAATGACATGGACGTAGAGCGTATCACATGAAAAAGAATTTTGTTAGCTAGAAAAAAAAATATTGGGAAGTTTGTAGACGGAGGGGAAAAGGCTCCTCCCCGATGTTCAAATCTGTATTTAACAACAACAGTCAGGAAATTATTATGATTAAAAAACTTTCGGAGGAACTCATCATCCCAGGCAAATTGCATGATTATTCCACCTTGAATGTGAATTTACCTCTTCGAAGTGGGAATCACTCAAACTATGACGAAAAAAGTAAATACGGATAGTCGAAACTTGCTCTCTCATTTCTTTGTTTAACCTCTTGCACTCCTTTTATGACCCAAATCCCACAAACTAGCTAGGCAGTTGTCCATTCAATATCGGATTACTTCAGCTGCCAGTAGCAGTTCATGCTATCGTTAGAAGATGTTCTTCAGCTGGAAGGCATTCCCTGAGAACTCGACAGGTGTAACCGAAAACGATATAATGGAAAAGCGCCTCAGTGACTGATGATACCTTTCGTGGTGGCTAACAATAATATGAAGGCATCTCTGCAGTTTGGCTACCAGTGTGATTCCTCCGAAAGTTGCTTTCCTTGCTTCAATGTGTAGCACAGGTGTTCCTCGTCACAGCACATCCCTCACTCCGAAACGGGTCCCTCCTTTTATCAGGAGTCACACCGCACAGGGGTTGCTATTGGCGTTGACGCATTTCGTGTCACTTTAATCGATTATGTTTCATTGTTGTCTATATACCTTTCTGTCCTGAAGCACTGAATTCTCGTTGCTCGTTGTTTTTTGATCTGTCCCATATGTTCTGCTCCAAACTTTTGGCTATCCCTAAAAGTCATACTTAAGTTTCAAATGTAGCGAAATTCAGGACAAAATACGAAATTGCATGGAACTCTTATATCCATTCCTCCTCCTCCCTTTACAGTTCTTAAAGGCTTACTTACATTTTCCTTACCCTACATTCTCGTAAACTTTCAGAAGACAGTTAGGGAAGCGATAAGTTAACTGAGTTACCTATGATTATAAAATATCATTATTGATTATAAAAGGAGAGGAGAACGTGGAATGTGCTGTTACGTGAGAGAGGCTTCAGGTGGATTATGTGTCCTCAGGTTATCTTCCTTCTGTCTGTACGTTTTGGATCACGTACAGCTCAATTTCAGTTGGATAGGACTAATTCCAGTGCAGATAGATATCACGTAAGCTATTTAATATTAACGCCTAATAAGTAGATTTCAACGTTGAATATCATCTTGCTCCCTTTCTTGTGTAAATTATTCATCGTTACGTTGTAGCTACTACCCTCGTCCTCTTCAGCCTACAAAATTTATGGTCATCTTATTACTACAGCTATTCATTGTACACAGTAATTAACAATTATAACTTTTCATTAGTATTTGTCATTTGTTGGATCTCTTTCTAAAAGACACGATCAGCAAGTAAGATCATTCGCTGACCTTTACTACTCAATGTGAGCTGAACTAAGCCGTGTCATTGATACTGTTGGAAACTTTTATTAAAAATAAAGTATTGATCAGTGATTATTTTGGTGCATAACTAGACTGCTATTAGCTTCGTTGATTCCGGGAATATATGTTACTTCGCATATTTTTTGTTCTGAATAAAGCGATTTTAAGAAATTGCAAAGTTGCGTCATCAATTGAATGATGTCAGCACCGCCACCTTATCAAGCACCACATTGTCAGGTTGGTTCATTCCGAGTACGGTATTTCTTTTTCAAATTTCTAATGTGAATCTCAATAAATCAAAAATTGGCTCCAAGTATTAACAGTGAAATCCACACAATTGTGCAAATGGCTAGATCATGAATCTGTGCCGTACGGAATAAATTACCTCAAAAAAAAAAGTAGGAAATAAACTCCCATCTACTTATATTACATCTTTTTATGAAATTTAACAAAAACTCTATACTGAAAAACAGTTCTCAAATGTGGCCAGTATCAGTTAGTTTTGAAGTGTTTGATTACAGTTTTATTTTTCTTTAGTATCCACCACAACAAAATTATGGTGCACCAGGTTATAATTATCCACCGCATCCACAGCAACCATATTATCCGAATCAGCAGCCGTGCTTTGGTTATGGTTATGGTCAGCAACCACCAGTTACGTATGTTTTTTGAATTTGATCAACTACTCCATCACTTTCTAACGCACTAAGTTCGCGATGCTTGTCTCGAAACATTTGAGCTGTCCACATAATGGTTTGCTAGCATTGGTAGGTAATGGATAACTTCGAAAAACAGAGAATATATTAATGAAATGAAATCGAAAAATATTGATCCATAGTGGTTAGTTAAAGTCTGCTAACAAATTGACCTGCAAATGTTTCGAGACAAGCATCGTGAACTCTTTTAGATTATCTGTCCTCCTCCACTTGCTGTGTACATCTCTCGAACAAGCATTTTATTGATTATAAAACTGATAAGCTATATATCATTTCAGTTGTTTTAACTTTATTTAATTTTGCTATAATCATATTTCTAATATATATAACAAATTGACCTGCAAATGGTTCCGTTTCTTTCAAACATTTTAGGAATTTCATTTAAACTGAGCACTCCGTCTGCAACTGGACGCATTTTTCATGGTGTAAATCCATAATGAAATTGAAGCAATTAAAAATGGATATAATTATTTCATTATTTAAAACATTCCTTCAGGCAAACAACAGGGCCTCCTGCAAGTTCGAGCGACTCGAGTAAATGCTGTTTGTGGGCAATGCTAGCATGTTGTTTTGGTTGTTGCTTGGCAGAGTGTTGCGACTGAATTAATTCGGGCGCCGAAATAGTATTATCAACATTACTGTTATTTTTGCTGCTGAATAATGTTATCAAAAACTGTCTGCATATTTAGTGAAGACTTTGAAGGACCAATGCTCGATTATACTTCGGCCTTTTCTTCTTAAATTTCTGGGATGTCGCAATTTAAATAAACTTTCCTACAAAGGAGCCTGTTGATAATCAGATTAACAATTGTTTCTAACAGTTTTTTATGACAGATGAATAACTGTTATCAGTAAAGCCTTTTATATGCCGTTAAATATAATTAAGCTCATTTGCAAGAAAAAAAAAAAAGGACAAAATAATGTTAAGAAGGAGTTTGCCTTATTTTTCGAATTTTACTCTGATTGCTTTTAATCACTAAATTGATTACTGCTTTCTGATCTGTTTTTGACTGACTTGGTTTTTCTTAAAACTCATTAAATATTTTTTCTTGCGCAAATCTCTACCTCGCTTTTTGTTGACTGAGATAAACATACTCTTTCGGATCTCAACGAACACAAAAATCTCGATGAGTTCTGCTTTTGCATCTTTTAACCTATAAAATCAGGTTATTTTGTTTGAATTAACAGCTACAAACGTTGAATTTTATCTCTGGTGGTGCTATTTGCTTTCACTGCCATTACTCCGTGGGCGTGAGCGGCAAATGTTGATCCATTAATGCGTGTGATAAAAACGAAATTCCATATTGTTATGCCGATAAATGTTGAAATTCGATTCGCATAATAAACTTAATACAAGGAATCATACTTTTCAGTTCTTTGTTAAAATTTTACCAATAAGTTCGAAGAAAAAGTTGAGCAGAGGGATGAGTATAAGTCTATTCGCAAAATAATTTGCACAAATAGACTGTCAGTCTTTTGAAGCTGACCCTCTTAGGAGCATTTTTTTTTTTTTTTTGAAATTTCGAAAATATGAAAGTAGATTTTTTTTCTCGTACTCTAACAGGCCATTGTTTAACATTTCATAAGTCTTAGTTTCAAAATTTCGAATATCGTAGTATTTTTCGCATCACTTTTGAGATACAAAAAATTGATAAATTTTTAGACAAAACAATTCTGTTCGCATTTTGTATGATGGATTTTCGGAGATCATTCCAAAACTATTGAGAAAATTCTTCAACGATCTGATAATGGCCATAAGCATTGTCTCCAAATTTCATTTTTTAGTTTGAAAACTAATATATTTCAAAACTTCACATCCTTTCTGTTTGAAACATAAAATTTTTTTTCCAGAAGAGCATATTGACTGCACTGCAACGAAGCAATGTTGAACGTCGTTGTGGTAGTTTGCATGAAAAAGCATTGCTCCGTTGCTTTTTTCATGTTCTTCCACTAACATATTCTATTCCAATCGTTTTCACTTATTGTAACCTTGTCAAACTACCCCTCACAATCCTTCCATCTCATTTGTAATCTGTTCATAACATAGAGTTTATGGGGCTGAACTAGATGGATCTATTTTTTTGTTAGCAAAATTTCAAAGCAGAAACAGTGTCTACTGTCCTCTCAGTTCAATGCGTTTTGTGACTAGTAAAAAAGTTAGGAGCGATCAATACCTTGCTATCGATAGGACCATCTAGGAGTAATTCACACCTGAATCAGAAATTGTTGTTAATTTCTTGATGTCCAAGTACTTTTCAAAAGACTGCGAGATTAATTTTAAGTACTACTAGTGGAAGAAGATACGATAATGAAGAAATAAGCGGATATCGACATTACAGGATGTTTTCTCTTTCTTCATTGGCATCATATCAATCTTGTTTACCTGTATTTGGTTTCTTATTTCTTCTAGTGAGAAAAAAAAAGTTAAGTTACGGGAAATCTGGTATCTATTTTGCTGTTCAGGCCAGTCATAATTCCGCACTTGGGATTATTATTCGGTGTTACCTGCTGAAGTAAATTTCGAGAATTAATTCTTAAGTAGATTTTCTAAGGCTTGAGTTTAGCAGCTATACTCATGATTATGAATTAATGATGTTGGAAAAAATTCAGAGGGGATCAAAAAAAAAAACAGCTTACTCATACTGAGAAATATAGGAACTTAACTTTTCTCACAAGTGTATCGTCTAGCAGTACTAAAAAGCAGCAGCATTGGCTAATCTCCGTTTTGTTATTCCCTGGAAACCTACTAATGTAATTAACAGTTACATCTCAAATTTTGGAAGAAACTCGTGTTTATATTCATAAGTTGCAATAATGTTAATTCTCTATTAGTGACTGTGTCCTTCTGCACAACAACTAAATTACATCCAATATTATTTTTTCAAGATATTATGATTACTGAATAAATATGAATTTTACTTGCAGCAGATAATTCTGATTATGTGTAATGAAGTTTGTCTTATTTGGAATAAAAATTTGATTTTCGGTTAACAACCACATACAATTCTTCTTTGAAATTCAAAATTTTTAACTGTTAATAAAAGTCAGATTGAAATATGTAAACATTGATGTCACCGGAAATTATTTATTACAAGTAGAAAGAGCACCAATTATTTTTATGTAGATTTTGATGATTGCAATACTATTTATTTTTTAAATTACAATAATACAGAATGACTGCTCTGTACGAAAATTAAAGAATTCTTCATATTTTTTTTTTCCGATTAGTAAGTGATATAAACCAAAAACTAACAACTCTTTCTTGCATTGTCGCAATTTAAGATTCCTCGATGTATTTAGTCACTGAATCTTGCAGTTTTTTGCAGCAGAAACGAGGAGAGTCTCGGAGAAACAGTACTGGAAAGACTATTTACTTTGATTTAAGACAACTCAAATTCAGTCTCTCTTTTGCAGCTGTCAAGAATGTGTCACTGGAAGGTCATCTTTTTAATATTGTATGGTAATGCAAAATACAATGGAAAAACAGGAGATTAATTTCAGATCAAAATTAGTCTCGAAACATTCTTGCATAAAAAAAAAGTTCATTTACATTGTACAATATTTCACAAATTTAGATTATTTTGGAATTTTTAAATACTGATTTCCGGAATCGATGCATGGAAAGTTTTGTTCACTTTATTCAAACAAAATATGACAATGGTAAACCATTTTCTCAGTTATTATTACAACAAATCTTACATTCCTTTTTAATAAATCCCGTTCTACTGTCTTAACTTATCAAACGAGCAAATTCAGTTATGATCGCTTAATCTTGAAATTAATCTGAAATAAATCTCAGTGAATATTTTCCATATGAAATTATCACACATTCTTATCCAGGGAATTTTTTACATCTTAATGACAACACTTTAAATTTTAGGGCGAATAATAATTTAACATTTTTGCAAAATGATTGTGCAGATAAAATATGGATAAAATCTGCCACTATGCCATGTTTCGACTAACTTACTTCTTTTAAAAAAGCTTGCATTGTCATTTCTCTGCTGAAAAAAAAAAAGAAAAGGAAAAAATATGCCAAAATACTAAGTTCTGCTCTTATATAGTAATAGTTAAGAATTTGAAACTCTCTTGAAAAAAATAAAGAAATAAGTGAGAGAGGTTAAAATGCATCTTAATGGTTCTCTGTTTTCTCTTTTTACCAAGAATCAAATTATTGTTTTAATCGCAAACGAAATATAAATTTCAGTTTTTTTTTTCTGCGATAATCGTTGTAATCTATAATGCTTATGTTATACATACTTACTCTCGTTGAAAAAAATATCATTTTATCGCTTTTCCTGTTGCGTCAGCCATTTTAAATTCTGTAATATCTTACAGTAATCTAATTGTTTATAGTCTCCGTCTTGAGGAGTAAGAAATTTACGAAGAGTTTCTTTTCTTTTACTTTAATGGAATAATACATAACGATAATCACCCTTTCTTCAAATTTTTGATTGGTGGTTCTTTTTATTTTCGTCTTGTCTCATGTGTACATTCAGATTCAAGGACCACCACTTTGTAAACCAGCATTTCAAATTCAATTTTCCAAGCCACTCAGTTTCGTTTGCCTCAAGATCTGATTTCTTTAGAGATCTTTGTTTATCAGCCATCTATTTATCAGTTAAGTAAGCCTTCTCGAATTTAACAAAGTTCAAAACAGTTGAATTTTTCTGCTCGTGCTTGTTTTCATTTCAAATTTATTATTGATGACAGAAAAACAGTTAAATCAAAAATGTAAAAGTTAAAATGTTCGTGCAGGAAATTTTTTTCCAATTATATGATTGTTTCTATTGAAGAGCACAGAGAGATGGTGAATTTTTTTGGAAAATTTCGGACTCAAAAAATTAAGTATGCTTTTTCTACTCCCATATATTTTGTTTCGAAATTATTTAGTTTGGAGCTAGATTCTGAATAGGGCGAACGTTTATTCTCTATTATTCAATAATAATGATTAGCTGATATTACGATGCAGAATGCACAAGAGGCTTCCTTATATACGATTTCTGTATTAAGCATACTGCCACACGTTTTAACTATGTTTAAATGGTTCTTTCACCATCCACAATTTTGATAATCTTTATAATGAAAATACTAATTCCGCAGCATAAATTAAGTCACAGTAGACAAATGTCCGGGAAAACTGAGCAAATAGGTAGAAATCAGTAAGACGGAATACAGCTACTCTATGGATCAGTGCTAAACAAAAATCATTCGCCTCCCCTGAAACCTACATCATAGCACGAAAAAATGTGAAGTAGGTCCTGATCAACTAACAACATTTTTTAACAGATCCAATAACGAAATTTGTTTTGGATAGCTAAAAAGAAGTTATGTTCCTAGCGAACAAAATATGGTTCGATTCTTTTAGCTGCGCAAATAGTAAATGTCTCTAGCAATGTCTATAAAAGACAGTTGTGCAAATTCGTATACAGCATCTGTGCACTTCCCGTCTCAAAATTCCACTGAATCCTATTTTGTCACACATCAGCTAAGAGATTAAAGGACAATACTACTGTATTCTATAATTGATCATAAGCGTTAAACTCAACATGTCAAAAAAGTCTTTTATAAGATGGTTTACTTCAGAGTTTACACGGATTGACCCTAATTAATTCTACTTTCACCACTTTCACTTATTAGAACTAACCAGCTACTTTCTGCATCACTGATGCAGACCCAGCACTAAACCCTGATTTTCTTATTAGAATTTGCTGCTTTATTTCTGAATTTCGAAAAATTGTCGTTTTTGAAGGGCAATTTTCAGTTGCAAGTGAAAATAAAAAAGAAAAGATTAATTTAAAAGGAAAAGTAATTTTTTTACCGAAATAAAGCACTGAAAAACGAAGACTATAATTTTTTTTCTCAGCTCATCAATCTCCGTTAAATATTCCCGAAATTCGTTCATCTTTCATTTTACGATGATTGAATAAGATGTAGTATCCAGCTCATATTAAATATTTGTTAATCCTATAAGCATTTCAACATTTACAGAATCGAAGTAACTGTAGAATTTCCTTAAAGTGTAAATATACCTACTATTCTTAAAAAGAAAAGATTAATTTAAAAGGAAAAGTAATTTTTTTACCGAAATAAAACACTGAAAAACGAAGACTATAGTTTGATAAAAACAACCTGAATTGGTTGTCCTAAAAACTCTTATTGAAGGGCATGAGTTAGGAACAGGATGACTTCGGCGATCTGAAAAATTTAGGCCTGAAATTATATTTCAGTCTTATTAGCAACGGAAGAACAAATCTGCGAAATGAAAAATTCCATGAAGTCGTTCCAAAAATTTTCGGAGGATTTTGGTAAATTACTGAACAACTTGCGAAGCAACACTGAAACACAACTGGTGCAGGTAATTGGTCAGAATTGTGTTTCCAGTTGCTTTTCAATGAATTGCAAAGGCATACAGGACATCTAACGTTGAATTGTGAAGAAACTTTAGGAAGTAAACAGATTTTCTAGAATTAGATGCTTTTATCCACCTGCTTAATTTTCGTTTTACTTCCGAATGTTAAAACATCATACTAATGGAACTCAAATCGTAATTTAAGTTTGACTGGATAATTTAACATTTTTTTTCTTGTCAAATTATTTGCAAATGTTTGACAAAAAAAAAAAAATGTCGGCATAATTCGTCGTTTACTGGAAGACTGAAATATCAAGAATTGATTTAACTAAATTATTAGTACAATACATCCGTCGTTATGGATAAGAATAGGAAAATCTCTTACAAATAGAAGTTTTAAAAGAAACGTGAAAAAGCCTTTAATGAATTTCAAATTCACTACCTAATATTTAAGCAATTTAGCCGCTATACCAAAGTTGAAGTTTGTACGTTTCGTGGAAGAGCGGTATTCTATGACGTGATAATAGCATTTACTAAGCTTGCAAAAAGAAAGCGTATAGGAAACGTACGCCATATGTTAAGATAACAAACAACACGGAATGCAACACGTTTCAGCCTCAGGAACCACACGTAACACACATTCCACAGTTTTCGCAGCCCTCCTCACCTCTTTTGTCTCTTTTCTCTGCTAAAAAGCGATGTCTAGGACGAGACTGTTAAATTTCCATGAAAAATCTATCTTGTGTAGTTGGGTACAAAGGTATATATACACACCTATATTACACGCGATAAAAAAAAAGCACAGACACACACAAATACCAACATTCACTTCATATGCACGTGGATGAGTTTCTATAACATTCATCACATATACATACTTACAGACACAGACATACACATACACATATGGATCATACACAAACATACACGCACATACACAGAGTCCTACAAGAATAACGAAAGGGACAAAGGGCCAGCCAGGTGTACATTCATCTGGCTGTGAGCAAGTGGGTCGTTCTTACAGAACTCTCTGTGGAACTGCTGATAGGACAGGTGGAAGCTAGGCACCGATCAAATGAATGAGTGGATCGGACTGTGAAAAGATTAATCGAAATTGAGTAATATCGTTCAGCAAGGATACATACAAAGCCGTTGGCATACCTATGATACCTGTCCAATTGGATCGTTATTCCCTAACGTTGGTTTCATTTCATTTCTATTCCAAATTCTAATTCTTGAATATTCTTCTGTTCTCTTACCAATGACTTTTCAGACTTGTAGGTTAAAAAATGAATTATCTTGTGATAGATATATTGTTTTATCCTGATGAGCATCAGAGTTGCAGTACGAAAGGCAGCAAAATTTGTTTTCGACATAACAAATTAACTACTGTTTTCTTTTTGTTTTGTTGTTGGAAATTTATTTAATACAATCAACTTTCACAGCCATTGTTTTAGATCCACTTTTTTTTACAATATTAAAATTAATTTTTCGTTTTATTCATTAAAAATGCCATTTTATCTACCTGAGAATGGCCGATAATGCCAGCCAGAATATTCCATCTATTTACTGTTGCAGGTCGACAGTATTGCTTATAAGCCATCTGAAAAAGACTTATGCTTTGAGCCAGGAAATTTCCTTCAGTCCATCTGTAATCATTTCATATAGCTTAGACGTGGCTGGTGTGTTCTCGACTTACTTAGTGTTTTTAACCTAGTATATTTCTCCGAACTTCGAAAATTCCCGACTCCTTCATTTTCGCACCACGGTTAATTAGATATCGGGGTATTGATTTGGAGAAATACGAATTTACTGTAGAATATTTCGTTCAGAAATTTTGGATTGGATAAATCATTTCAGTAATTTTTGAACTTCATTTCCGTGCGGCAGGTTCCACTGGCTAGCAGAATCGATCACAGACAAAATAATTTTAACGAAAAGAGTTGAATTGATTTCGCACAAAAAATGCGTCATGGAATGCGTATAGTTCTGCTTATTCTTTGCATCAGTTTGGAAAAAACTAGTTGATAACTTTATTAAGACCTTTTTATAAAATATATTTTTTTAGTTTCGTTTGTGTCTCTAAATAGTCAGCGAAATGTTAATTGTTATATTTGAAAATGTTTATGAGGTTCTGATAGTAACGAAATACACTTCTCTGAATTCACAGCCTGTTAGAACAACTTATTCTATGCTGGTTGTTTTGTTGTTTCATTATTACCCCTTTGCTTTTAGTCCGAGGCTTATATTCAGAAGCTCAGTTTAAAACCAATTAAAAATTTGAACCTAATTTTTAATCTCAAAAGACAAACCACCAACCAATGCTGCAATTAACTTATTTCAGGCAAGTGTCACGTGCACGATCACGGCGTTTTAGAATGCTGCAAAACCAGCATTGCTTTTACAATCATAAATTATCGATAGCGATGAGTATCGATGCTTTCCATAATACTTCTCTTCATATCGGTGACGTGGTATCACTATATGCAGAAGATTACGGTCGACCAGTGGAAGAACGTTCGGAGGAGCGCTTATCTTCCAGGACTGGATTTTTATCAACACTTGGGTAGCTACTCTTACTCAGCATTATTCATTCCTTCTGCTTATGCTTTTATATTTCTTCTGCTTTTATATTAATATAAGATTTATCTTCCTTCTGCTTTTATATTAATCCAGGGATTCCCGGAGTGATATATTATAAAGCTGGCAAAGTTTGGCTGGTGACCATTCTCTATTTAAAATACATGTTTTTGAATATGTTTCTTTTTGGTTTTATAGTCTTATTGATAATAATAATATCAGGTACACACTAAATACTGTCAGTTTTTTTCTCCTAATTTACTGAAGTTGCATGAATTGCCTTGCAGTCTCGTCGACGATAGATGCATTGTGGAGATTGGTGTTGGCACACCTGATTCACCGCCAAAGAAATTCCGAGGTATTTTGTAATTAGTTTAACGAATGAATGTAAAATATTATGGCAGCAACTTCTTGGAAGTGGTAAATATTGTCTTGCATTGGGATTGCAACGAGCGATTTCGAATTGAATTTTCACTACTAAACTAGAAATGGGCGAATTTTCCCGACTGTTTGTTAAAAGTGACATACTTTTTATGTAAATGACTTCATAAATCTTCAAGCTATGTTATGCAAAATGAAATACTCAAGCAAGAAAGTATTTAAAATGATTCAACTCTGGAATCTGGAACTGTCATTATTTGGGAGAAATGCTTATTGCTCAGGTGTTTACATTTCAGACTGCTTGTTTCGAATTTGTCCAGTTAATCGATATGCAGCACAAAAGCAGTTTTGGACCGAGCAAAAAAAATTTCAAACTGGTGAATCACTTTTTGAAGAAGATATGTTAAAAAAGTTGAAGCATGCTGCAGATAAGGAAAAAGAACAAAATGATATGGAATACAAAAAAATGCTTGGTGTGAACGTACAATACGGCGGTGCTATACAGGTGCCCTATTACCTGAAAATTTTTCCTTCCGCTGCTATCTTAAAATGTTCTAGCCAGTTGAATTCGAAATTTGTATGCTCCGTACAAGTGCTTTAAATTTTAATTTTAATTTTAATTTCTTATTTTTTTGATGCCTTTTTTAGATTTTAAGTTCTTTGATATAATTCCTTCGAATTTATTTTTTGACTGGTTCTCTTGCCCTATAATTGTTATTTTGCGAGTTAATGAGTTACAAGACCTTTAACTTTATTGCATTTAATTGTAAAGTTAGGCTTGACACTTCTCATCAATTTCCTATTGACTTCTAGTAATCAATATCTTATTTTAATTTTAGAACCATTTGTAATTAACTGTAATCAATGTTGTGAGGTATCGAGTCACTCAAAAGTTTGTACTTACAGTCAACAGGCTGTTCAAATGACTCGGCCATGTTCCATCAAGAAATCTGTTTGTAGTTGTTGCATGTAAAATCAGACAAATACCTGACAGTACTGAAGAATTCACCAGCCAAGCTAGAACGGAATGCGATGAAAGTTTACTTGGATAAGAACGGTAATGAAGGGTCATGGTTTCATGTCGAACCTGTTTACAAGCATTCCTTCCTTGGCGATAATGTTTGTTTTAAATACATTCCATCACTTCTCTGCAAAAGTATTGATGATCAAGAATTTAAGGAACATTTGTGTACGATTTTTCCTTCATTTAATCACTGCAAAATCTAACTTTTGATTTAATTTAAGGTGAATGCTGGGGATAGAATAAGCTTGGTGCCTTATTCATATCGTCCAACTTCGAGCACAGCAGGACATATTAAACCTCAACTTCATTTATCACATCTTAGGTAAAAGAACTTTTTACAGACTGAAGCAGTCTAATCTGTGAAATCAGTAGTTGCCGTGTAGGAAAAGTTTTAAAATTACTGTATTTTACAATTTCTCTAAGTTTTTGCGAATGTAGTACAGTAATCATTTTACTACATTATTGTTTAATCTTTAAGTTTCAAGGCTTCTCCTAACCTCATACTTCACGACTTACACTAAACAATCTTCTGTCACTACTTCTGGAGGAATAATACTATCGTATGTTAGATGTATTTAGTATCAAGCATTCCAATGGCATGTTTGAAATCAACATAAAAACATCATTATGTGAAATCTTTTTTCTTCATTCTTTGTTTAGTTTACCCGATCATCCAATTGGATTCGAAGTAAACTGCTCAAACGAGCCTACTGAATGGCAAGTCTTGATGTTCCTACAGTTTGACGAGAATCAAACAAATATTGTAAAATCCGTAAGTTTTCCGACCTGAAATTGACGAATGATGTTTCACGACTCGCACGCAGACTTAAAATGGTCAGGATTTTGTTGGCAAAAAATTGAGTTCGTGAAAAATTAATAAATTTTGGAGTTATATGACATCATTGATGAAATTCAATTCTGATCGAGTATTTATGTTTCAATCTTTGCAGGGAGACGTAGTCAGACTTTTTCATGCCGAACAGCAGACATTCCTAACATTAGATACAGTACCGAAGAAAAACAAGGATGCTGTATTTTTGCGCCTGACAAATCGCCCATCCGCAGCTGATGCAACTTCTTCGCGAGCTTTGTGGGAAATTCAGGTTCCTTTCCCTTGTCGATTTCCAAATACACTGATTTATCAGTCTCGTAATTCGCTCAATCTTCAATTTGTTTAAAAAAATTTTCAGGTTGTTCACGTTGATTCTTGTCGTGGTGCAGCAGCATCGTGGCTCGAGAAATTTCGTTTCAAACACTTAGCTACTGATATGTATTTAAGCGTAGAGCGAATGCAATCAGATCAGACAGAGAATACATCTCTGGCTGTAGTACAAAAAAATTTATCGTATGGTATGGTGTTAAAAAAGCTACCAAACTAAATTAGGAAAAAAAAAACGAAAATACATAACGTGAAAAATTATTCTTTCATTTAGCAGACTTATTAAGCATATATATAGTTCATTTTCTCAAAAAGTGAAGTTTGTACTAGGCAACATCAATATCCAAATTTTCAAGTTTGTTTCAAACAGTTATAGAACCGGAACATTATGGTAATGAGCAATATTATTTGGTACCGAAACATTCAGAACGACCAGAAACTGATGAATCTTTATTGTTTATATTGGATCCTTGTACTCTTACGAAGGTAAAATGAATTTTTGGTTAACAATCAGTTATTATGCAACAGGTGATATAATCACTCCTTTATTCGGCAAACTGTTTGAATCTCTCCTGCACAGTCAGAGTGAGGAAGGAATACGATAATTAATTGATCTTGGGATATGATCTCAGTTAAATTTTTTTGATTTAATAGAAATTTTAAGCTCTTCATGCCCACTAACACAGTTTTATTTTCCCGAAATGTTGTTCGTTGCCCAGAAAAAAAATAAAGGATTTTTTTATAAGTAAGTTTCCATGAGGTGTGTTCTTTTTACTAGGATTGAGAAAATTGATGAGTTAATTGTTGATATCAAGAGTACTTTTATAAATTTAAATCACATTTTCACAGAAGTGATTTTTTTACAGATGGATGCCCGAATCTCACAACGGGCATACGTACGTCTTTTACACGTATGTACGAATACTTGGATTCATACCACTGATCCCACTGAGAAGCAGAACTTGTATCATTTCAGGTTAGAAATGGCTTTTTTGTGAAATGCATGTTTTCTGGACGAGTTCTACAAGAATTTTCAATGCTATGACATTGTTTTAATTTATATTTGAACATTCCGTTCATAATTTTAGCAAAAATGAGAAAGGCTGGATAAAAGTGGTTAGTGAAAATTTTAAAATTGATAAAGAAACATTTGCTTTGCTTCCCGTCCGTCCGGGTGAAGTTCGCGATCTGGACTTTGCAAATGACGCATGTAAAGCACTGCACAGCTTCGTCAAACTGATCGAAAGTGGGGACATCATCTCAAAGGAACCGATGAAGTAATTTTTGATGTTAATTAGAACAGCAGAAGTATTTCATACTTAATTAGAACAGCATAAGTATTTCATACTCATTCTACGCAAAATTTTATCGTAGAATCAAGGTTGTTGCAGCTAGTGTAGAAAAAAGTTCTTTTTTTAAATATCACTTAGGACTGTTTGCAGTGTGACGATACAACTACTGACTGAATGTATATATTTCGTTACAAATGAGCCTAACCATATGACGGATCCAATCAAAATTGTCGATTTTAAACCGTCAAGAGATCGTCAAAAATTGCTTCGAGAACAAGGCGTTCTTGACCAGGTAAATTTTATAATTTTCACAGAAGTATGAACGAGAAAAAATGAGGAGTTTTTAGGATTTTTTTAAAATTTTATCAGAAGTTTTACTTTAGTGCAGCATCTTTAGGCTGAATCCCAAACGCAAGCATAATTTGACTCTGTAATAAATTTATGTTGCCAGTTGTGAAATTGTTTCATTAAATTCAACCACTGATTAGTGAACAGCATACTGATGTGAATTGCTTTCTTTGTTTGGTCTGCATAAGTTGTCACTGACCATTTTCTACTTAGAAATCGAAAATTATGCCAAATATATGATGAAACAAGAGGCATTTTAAAAGGATATTAGCGCAAATTACTAAATAAATGATCAATTTCAGATTTTTGCACTCTTGCGTGTACCATTTTTGCCACGAAATGGGAATGACCCGGAACCTCTATTGTATTCACCACGTAAGCTGAGTGAACAGGGGAATGAAATTTTCAAACGAATTTTCCAGCTTTGCTATTCACTGCTTAGGTT
Source organism: Setaria digitata (assembly GCA_003640385.1). NCBI lineage: Eukaryota > Metazoa > Nematoda > Chromadorea > Rhabditida > Setariidae > Setaria > Setaria digitata. The sequence continues at coordinate 212,907 of RCAB01000025.1, read as the reverse complement.
AGGTAGCAGTTCTTCTTTATTCGCAAAACTTTTAAAGAATGCTGAAATATGACCTTTTATGGGAGAGTCCATCTTGTATAGACATTATGTAAAGGGGAAAAAAATGAATTCACTCGTTAATATCTTGTTACATTCAAAAACAAAACCATAATAACTGAAACATACTTCTGATATTAGATTTGGAACCGAAAAAAAAAAAATTTTTTTTTTGAGGTAATAAAATGGCAGTTACCCTCCGTCAACTTCTTTAAGTTCTAACTTTGTATTTTCAACTTCTAAATCTTCCCTAAACCAAAAATTTCCATTTCCAGGAAATTGCTCGTCAATTTTTGCGAATGATATGATCATTCTTTTTGCAGCATGAATATCACAGCTTTTAGCTTTGATTTTTTTTAATATTTTTTTTTTTAAATTCACCTGATTCGAAAGGCCAGTATTTTCAGTAGATTTCATCAAGGGAACAGTTTAAGTTGGCAAAACATAAGTGAAAGAGAAGCAACTAAAGATTCCAAAAAAAATTACTGGACTTGTATTTCGTTAATTTATAATACAACATCAGTTACTAGACATCAAAGTTGCATGTCGCAGCACAGTAATTGCGTACAGCTTGTGTTGAATGTAGTCTTAGTTGTCCCTTAATTTTAGGTATTCACAGGTGGGTTATCGTAAAAACCAAGAGCATTTGGCAGAAAAATTCGGTCAAATACAAGAGCAGATAGGCTTTGATTTGCTCGCAGAAGATACAATGACCGCTGTTCTTCATAATAATCCCAAATTGTTAGAAAAATATGTTAAAAATCCTCATGTAAAACGTTTCGTGGAACTCGTTCGAAGCAACAAAGCTGGTAGGTACGTTGTGCCGCTTTTTTCTTTCTAGACGTACAATAAATTTATCCAAATTTGATTCAGTTCAATGTTGGGTATTTGCAATTGTTTTTAGTTAAATTAAATTTGAAGACCGAACATGGTCCTGCGTCAGTTTTTTTCAGAAGTCCTTCTTTCACTTTACCTGTCTCTTGGTTCAGTTATTAGTCAGTTATTTAATCAAAAAAAAAACTGAGCATTACTTAAATCACTTACTTGGTGGTGCAATGATTTAACATGCTTACAATGCAGCTAACTATTGAAAATATTTTTGGATTTCTTTGAATGAATTGATTGTTTAGGTTTCTGGACTATCTAGCAGATCTCTGTGTTTGTCGCGGTGAAGCTAACAAAAAAATTCAGGAACTGATTTGCAATTGTGTCCTAAATGAACTGAATCGGGATATCTTCATTAAGACAAAAATCATTTTCAGCGAAGTTAGTTAGGTTTAGTCTATAAGTCACTTTTTTACGGACAAGAAAGTATTTTGTTAGAAACGTGAGGAAATTTTGTGCAAAAACTTACATACATAATAAAGAGTTATTTTTACGTAAAAATTGTAGTTTCATGTGGTTGCATAGAAAAACCTACTTCTTAGATGCTTCAGTGATCTCCGACATTCTAGTAATAATTGTAAGCCTTGTTAGCATATTTAATTTTCTTTGAAGAAGGGTTATGAATATTCTATCATTGTGAGAATTTTAGGGCTGTGAAGAAGTGTGGATCTGTTGGCCGAATTGTTTTTCTAAGCAGTTGGTATCTGTAGCAATGGATGCTGCTAAAGGTCGAACTGAGGATACTGAAATCCTTGATTACTACAGATATGTATTTTAATCACTAGCAAATCACTGTGTTATGTTTCTTCGAGACTTCACTATAATAATCTGTCACAATAAGTCCTGCAATCTTTTTAACGGAAGAGAAGAAAGGAAGAGTTTCGAAATTAATTCAATGAGTTTGGACATCAGGAAGTTGGTAAATTTTTTAAAAGCAATCTTTTTAGACATCAGTTAGATCTTCTAGCACAGATGTGCCAGGATCAGCAGTACCTCGCAATTGATCCTCCTCCTGAAAGACGCCTCCTGAATTTGAGTTTGGAACTGCCAGCTAATTTGGTTCTTAGGTCTGATTATTTTTGATTTTTTTGAATGAATTTAAAATTTATTTCTGTTCTATGATCTGAAAAGAAAAAAAAAAATAGTGTCTAAAAAATATTCAAGTTTTGGAATGCTGTATTTCTCTGATGATATTTATTCAGGTGCATTTCGGATACAAGATTACCGCAGGATCTACGCGCATCATTCACACGTCTCATGCTTCATCTGCATGTCATACGTGGTTCTCCATTGAATGCTGTACACCACGCCCGCTTATGGCGCGAGATTCCTCTACATGTCACAGTTTCCGGGTACTTCCAAAAATACTAGATCTCTGAAGAAATAAAGTTTAGATTTCCAAAATCAGTAAGAGCTTTACTTTGTACGACACTGTTGTGTTCGATCCTTGTTGATAGTGAACACTGCAACCGAGCATCATACAGGAATTCAAATCGATCTGGAAACGGTTATGTAGAGGGCGGTCACATGCATACTGGTGAGGATGTTTTTGATAAAGTACTAAAAACTGTCGATGTATATCTTGAGGAGTTACGTAAAACAACACGAGAGGGTGAACCTGTTTTAGATCCAAGTGCATCAAAGCTGCAGCAAAATCGATTGACCTTTGAGGTAGTATCTATAATATTTCTTTTAAACGTTTTTTCATCATGATTGATTTTTGAGAATTTCAGATGCTATAAATTCCATTATTTTCAGATTGTAACACTTGCACAAGCTTTAGCTCGTTTTGGTTTTTACAGCTTCGCAGAGCTGCTTCATCTTGCTCAAAATTTGTTAGCTATTGCCGACAGCAGTCCGAAAAAACCTGAAGGTACTTTACGATAATCTAGAAGCTAAATATCGTGGAAAGCCGAGTCTGTAGCAGCGTTCTGGGACTGAATGCTTAAAAAAATGGCAATAAATCAGGAATAGTTTCATGAAATTTGGGTTCATCTGCTAGTGTGACTTTACTGTAGTCTAAGAAAACTCTCTACACTTTCAGTTTCTAGTTTTCTGGAGAATCCAGTAATTCATAACCCGTATCTTACTTTTTCTCATTTTGCACATCACATTCGGAATACTTCTCAGTATCAACTGGTTTAGTTGGTGACAAAATTTTTACGGCTTTTGTGTCTTTTACCACAGTATTACTCCTCACGACAATTTGCGTAGAGAAGCCATGATACGAGGCTAAGAATACATATTTCAGCCAAAAAAGCATCAGATAAGACGGGTTTGTTTCGTCATGTGACATACTCAGTTATTGGTGTGAATGCATTGCAAAAAGCGACGAAACAGTATCTTTCGCACATGGAATCTGAGAGTACATGTTCTGAGAATACTCTGCAAGCTAAAGAGAGCAAACAAATGATTCTGCAGACGAAACTTATAATTGTCGAGATTTTAAATGTAAGTCTCTTTCCCATTTTTGCTAGAAATGCTTCGCAGCAGTGTGCGGCATAAACATAAACTTCCCTTTTATAGTTCATAATGGACGTACGTCGAGATTATCGTATAACAGTTGCACTATCTTGGTTTAAAGAGCGTTTTCCATGCGATGAACTGGGAGAACTTCTTTCCAAAGCGGGTCAATTATTACGTGTTTTCCATTACAGATGCTTTATGGACTATATACTCTGAAGAAGTAGAATATTTTGAGATAGAATGGTTAACTGAATTTATTTTAGTTCTGTGTAGTTTGAGGAAAAGCGTACCATTTCTGCAAAGTCTTGACGAGATTTTTTTATAAACTCTTTGTTCTGAAGAAATTCCACAAGATCTTATTCTGTCTCCAAATACTGTAGTATTTCATTCTTCCTTATTTAATTAGGATAAGAATTCTCACTAGTGCTTTAATAAATTTGCCAACGAAATTTCAGATTTATCAGAGCATGAAGCATCGCAGTTGTATAAAGAGGTGTTTCAATACTGCGAAGAAAAACTTGATTTTGACAGTAGGAATGGTCAACTTCTACTACGAATACTTCTACAGATGGCAATGAGTGATTTCTCAAAGCTAACTAGTACAGCTCTTACTGTATTGTTTCGCCATTTTACACAATATCAAGAGTTTGTAGAAGATCTCAAACAGGTAGTTTGTTAGCTTTAAGTATAGTGCTGTTTTATTTTAATTTCAATCTAATCTTCAAGTCAAGAAGATGTTTCAGATCCTTTTAAATTTTCCATAATCTTTCATTAATTCCCGCTTTCTTTGATTGACAGTGCATTTAATCGGGTTGTAAAGGAAATTTATTCAGCGGAAATGACTGTATTTCATTACGTAACTGCTGTAGATAAAAAAAAAAAAAAGGGATTTAAATAAACGTAAAGGAGCCGAAAGAGACTTTTATGATAAATTTCACTTTTTTTTTAAATTCATTTTTGAAAGCGGTAAGTTATTGTGAAAAATGTTGAAAAATGACAAATTACGAAATGTTGGATTTCATTTACGCTTCACTGCATTTTCTTATTGTATCATAATTCTCTTGATATCCACAGCTGCAGATAAACTAAACAGAAAGAACTGCTCGAAAATCAGCAGTGATTCAACTTGTAGAACCATCAAATTAATGTTTAATAAAAAGGATCTAGTACTTGGATTACCAACGAGCATAAAAAATCTCGAATTACCAGCGACTCACTGCAGCGATTTGTACCATCGATTAGCATAAATTTTGCAGGTCCAATTACTGGTTTCAAATAATGATGTGGAAAATTATCAGCAGATTGACCGTGACCTGTTCATTTTGAAAATACTTACGGAAAAAAGTGAGCTTTGGGTGCAGAATGAAAAAGCGCGATCTGAGAGTAATAGCAGTCATAGTTTCGAAGAACAAAATCCAAGCCTTGATGAATCGTCAAAGGCATCCCTTTCAATGTTCGTTTGTTTTTACTTCATTGAGAAGCAATTTGAAAAAGTGATTTAAAACTGTTCTGAAAGGAAAAGTTAGTTGTGAAAAAAACTGGAATATTTCAGGCGCACCACCAGTCAGCAGTTGAAAGACAGTGGTTTAAATGCCTCTTGTGCTTTCCATAACGATGAAAGCTTTCGATCATTGGTGGAAAAAATTGAGCAGCACTACTTTTTAAGCAGAGATGAGTGCATTAAGCTGTTATGCGAGGTATGCTGAAGTTAATTTCAGTAGTTTGGATGTTTAGAAATTTTGAAAAACTAGTAAATATTATCTGACCCTTTTCAGTTTTTTTAAAAGAAAAATAGAGGCACTGTTGATTGAACATCAGGGTTGATTTGTGATCACATTAGTGTATCCACTACTGCAACAGGCTGCATGAAGCGCTTATAAAAGTAAATTGAAATTTTTAAAATCTCACATATTGCTGTTGAGATTTTATTGACATATAAAATGCGATGACAATTCGACCTAATTCAAAGTACTATTGTGGAAGGAGTAAGATGGTGGCTTCATCGCTTGTTTTAGGAGTGAATGTGAATTTATCATTTTTCTAAAGGTCAGCATATCTTAAGTATTTGCAAAGTTTTTAACGTAAATCGAAGAGGAGTCAAAAAATATGAGCCATATTCTTTTTTTAGCCAGGGGAATTTGAATTTGGAAAAGGTGGAAATTTAAAGAGAGCCTAAGATCATAACTTTTAGCTTCTTCTCAGTAATGATCGAGCACAAGCAGCTTCTGCTTTATATGAACTGTCTGATCGTGCACCGCTCATTGGTTACCCTCTAGTAAGACAGGTGTGTTAAGCGTAATATATTGTCGTAAAAACTTTGAGATCTCCGACATGATACGGTAATGATTTAATCTTTTTCATGTGGCCAACTTTCCCGATCATCTTTATGTCAGTTTGCTCCCTAAAAATGAAATAAATCTCAGATTCTGTATCGTGTAAAACAACTCTGTTACAAAAATGAAAAGCCGGATAAAATGAATCAGCAACTACTGCGGAACATGCGCGTCCATGAATATATTCTAAGATTTCTATCCGTTCCATATGACAAGGTTAGTTTGTTGAATCTTCTGCCGCTTAGGAAAAAAAAAAGTACTCAGTTTGCATATTAACCAAATATCAGAAATGTTATCTTCGGAAAAGTAAAAGAAGTCTTGAGGCAGTTTTATTAATTTTTTCTGTAATAATAATTGTTGTAGAAGAACGATGTTGAAATGCCAAGACTTGTAACGTTGAGCCATGAATTCCTGCGAAGCTTTTGCCGAAATAATATTGAGAATCAGTTTTGTTTATATAAACATATTTCTATCGAACAAGATGCGAAAGAAGGATGTTTGAGGGTGAACACGGTAAGATCGAGTGGTATGGTTGATCTGCTTAATTGAATGACTCTATAACCCTTTTTTTCGAGACAAGAGAAAAATTAATAGTAGGCAGGATACACTCTTGAGATCTAACAATAAGATTCTAAAACACTAGTCCAAGAAATCTATAAGTTTGACAAATGATCAAATCAACAATAATATGTGTGCCCTTCAAAGCAACCTTCGTTATCGAAAACTAAATCACTTTAGTACTTCAGATTATGTTATCGAATAGTGAGGTACTTGATGAATTACACGATCTTCAGGTAGAGGAAGTTGCAACGTTGACTGCGATTTTCAAAAACAATCGTGTTTTGTGCCAAAATGTATCGGAAGAACTAATTGCTCACGTTGTGGATATGATTGAGCACAAAGCTCGAAGTGCTGTGTACATAGAATTCTTACAGACTGTTGTCATTGTACAAGAAAAGGAAATTGAGTCGGCACAAGAAAAAGTAGCCCAAGAGGTTACTTTCATAAATTCTTTCGTTCTTGTCGTTAACTGAGTTCATATCTGTGATAATTTTATTCTGATATGAGATAAGATTCGCTCACTTCAAACTGTCATTAGATGTTTGTCAGATAGTGATCGGTAACTCTAAAATGAACCTCCTTTTACTAGATCAACATTTTATTCTCATTACAAATCTGGATGTTTGCTGGTAGTGACTGGATATTTCCATTCCAGATATGTTCATCTTCTGATGATGTACGAGTATTTTATGCAGACAGCGCAAGTTTCGAGCAGCTAAAGCAACTGATGCAGAACACAGGTCCTGAAGAGTTGAATGCCGATCATCCCTTAAGATATCATATCGATCTAGTGCGGTACGTTTATCATTTAATATATTTCATATCTCTACTGCGGTGTTCAGCAGAAGAAAAGACGACATGATCTTAACTCGTACTAAGTCTGATTGAAGCTGTTCAAACGTGTACTTATTTTTTATGCGTGATTAGGACGTTCACAGAAGCGTTAGCTGGCATGCCGTTTTGCCATCATGAACTCAAAAAATATTTCAGTCTTCTTGCTTTATGTACCCGTGGACGGAACAGCACAACCGAACTGAAGTGTGCTTCCCAGCTGTCTATGGACCACATCGTTCGTGTTATTACGTCACCTTACTGTTTAATACAGGTTTTTGTTTTCATTTGGTGTTCGGTAAATTCCTTTATAATCTTTGAATTTCAAAAAAAAAAAAAATTGTCTATCAGCTGCAATTGATAGATGAAAGATATGCTTAAGAAGAAATTTGCGAATCGGCTAACTTTTCATTATTGAAGAATTAAGAATCGGGAGACTTATAAAGAAGAGTAGCTAGCTTTTGAAAGTACCACAGTTTGCACTTGTAATTGTGTGTAAGGAGTTTAACTATTACGATTGGAAGGAATACATCCTTCTATGCTTGTGTAAGAAATTGAAAATTAAGAAGAGTATTGAAATTTTATTAAGCAGTCACTAAATCTAAATAAGCATAACTGAGGTCTTACACTCATATCAACGTGTGCAAAATTTCCAAGGACATAAACGACTGAGTGCGACAAAAATTACGCAATAATTTAAATAGTAAAATCGACCAGCTACAGTACAGGCATAAGATATGATATATCAGAGTACAAACTATCGTCACAACTGTTGTAAATACCAGTTCTTCTCAAGTGTTTGCCTATTAAAACTCCCTCATCAGACCATCGGATTTGCCCACAAAAACTTAGATTTTCAAGTACAATTTTTTTTTTTTGTTTTTCCCTGTTTCCCTATAGAAAGACCTAGTTTATTCAAATGTGTTAAAATTTTTGTGATTTATTGATTCGCTGGCTCTTATCCTTTTTTAAAATTGAACATGTGCTGCTTATAGGTGAAGGATGTGTATCTGCAGTTTATGCTGCACTGCTATATAGATACCGATGCAGAAATGAAAGATGTTGATAACGTCGAATTCATGGAACGAATTCTGAAAAATATTCTCAGTGATATTCAGATTTATATCCGCAATTTATTGCAGGTTGCTTCTCCTTCTTCAAGTTTTAATTAATTTTGTTGTGGTCACGATCGAAAGACCTAAAATTTTTTTTGTATCTTTTCTTCTATTTACGATTATCAAATTTAAAAATTTGTACTAAATCAAATAATCTTAAGCTTCATAGCATCATTATATCAGCAGCAGTTACTCGAAAGTATCTGGTCATTAGAAGTTTTGAAAGACAAGCTTAATCTTACAGTTAATTTCCGTCTCTGTTCCTTATGTAACAAGTAAAAATCACTTTTTTTTCAGTTGAGGACAGAAAGGCATACTTTGTTGCCTAATTCAGCACTTGAGAAATACGTTTGTTATACAGTGACTGAAGTATTAATTAAACTATTTGAAAAGCCTTCGGCTCACCAGTCTATCATGGAAATCTCGGTTGTTTTGCTTAGTATATTCATTTGAAACTTTCCAGCTAACTTTTATTTATTTAGTCCTCACGAAATTTCATTTTTTGTGTCTTTTCAGAGCAATTTAGGCAAATTCTGTTTAACTAACATGATACTCTTCAGACTATAACTGTTATTCGCATAGGTTACATCATGTCATTTTGCACTATAGTACAGTATTTCTTGGCATTGTTCTTAAAAATGTAAATATCTTTTATTTTTTTAAATTTTAGCAGCATCGAGAATCTTTTTCTAAAATGATTGAGAGTCTCGGTCATTTGCAAGACGAATTGACAAGGAAGAGCTTTACAAAAAACTGGTATCGCGTTGCCGAATGTGTTCGAAGACTTAGTAAACATGGTCAGGTCATTTTCAATGTAAACAATTTTCATATAAAGTCAGCCGATGTTCAAAATTAGGATTGAATTTTCAATTTCACATTCATTTCTACTTCTACATCTAACAATTGTTGAAAAACATATACTCAATTAAAGGTCCAACATCTTCAAAATTCGAAATTGCGATGGGATCTTGGATGCACTGGATGCATCCAAGAACTCATTCTAGTAGTGGTGCAGCAATCCCGTTTCAGCAGAAGAAAATGGAGTTATGTTACCAGCTAATGTCTGTATGCCTCTAATATCTGCTGAAACAACCGCTAAGCAGCGATGGCAGTCTGCTGTTAATTCAGCTCGATTTATTAATCAAGCCAATAAGCGGGCAAAGGCTCGTTTACTTGTGCCGCATTACATACGGATTCCCGAGAGTTTCAGTGATGTTGTATCATGTTATCAGGTTTGTGCTATCAGAAATAGCGAAAGAAAATCGTGATTCTGTTTGCGAAATCTGACTAGGCAATAATCTTTTGCTGCAAACGGGATAGTGAACGTTACTTCATAATGGTCTAGTCAGGTAATCTTCTGTGCGTTGGTGAGGTGCGTGAGGTTTTCGTGTAACGATCAAGAGATGCCAGCAGTTTTTCTGTATCTGCACAATTTAAGATGTGTCTTAGTAATCATCATGCACTGTTGTATATTGGCTAATATGCCACAACACAGCACTATTCTTTGCAATGAAGAATTGAAAAACAGTGGCTTTTAAATTTTGTGAAAAAAAAAAAATCCTGCACTTACAGGCGATGGTTGCCGAGTTCAAGATGTTTGCATTGCCGCTGCAAGCAGCTGAAATATCAGTACTTGTAGACGTGTTGCATGCACCAGAAAGATTGTTCACAGTTGGTTCGGATCTATATCAAGAATGCGAGAGGGGTGAAGTGATTGCAAAGTAATATAAAATTTTCGATTATTTTCACCCATCCATTCGTGTATGTTAACTAAGCATCCGGTGTTTATTGCATTTGAAGCAAGTTGTTGCCCTGTTTATGTTCTAATCTAAACAAAGAAAGTGAAGTTAATGTTAGCTTGACATTCTTGATACATCATTCATGTTCATCTGCTCCTGCCATATCTTTCGCTTGGAAGTGGGCAAATCATCGACACCTTTAATATCTTGAATTCTGCATTTCAGGCATTCTATGTGGACCATCATTTTGCGCTTGACAAACTTGATTGAAAATATTACTTAATTTTATTCAGAAAGTTGACCTGCTTCAGTCAAATTTTGCAGGTTGATACAGCACTGCAAGTCGCTTTTGCAACATGAGCAAGAAACCCTGTGTGTTCGTGTATTGCAGACACTTTGTCGAATGGCATCCAACACAAAGCATAACTTTATTAGCCAGGTATAATGCTCACATCCTTGACTAATAGGCAAATAATCGTCGAATGAATTGATCGGTAATAGTTCAGAAACTTACGTAAGCATATGAATGCCACGGTGTACAAGTAATGTGGTTGTAACAATGTATTATGTTCTTTACTTTTTAGTGGTTCTTGTTCAGTGTTGCAATCTTCCTTACTGCAGTCACATAACGGAAACTGTATAGTTCGCTATGCAGTTAGTCAATTTAGTTGGAATCTTGCACTATGACTAGTAATTTCAACTGTAACTCACTTTTCCCACTTTCGGTTCCCCTGCTTAGTGATTGTCCGATGTGAAGTGGTATTATTGAAGCAAAATGAGTGAAGTTTTATTTGATGATGCTCTGTCATAGCTCTGTTATACTTTTATTTTTTGAACAAGTGAGAAGAATATAGAAGTAGTTGTTTGATATCTTCGTTCCAATAAGAAATAGATTTAGCGCAGTGGATCTTTATTATTTTAAGGCAAAGAGTCAGTAAATCGTAATAGGCATTACAATTTGCTTGCAAAAACAAAAAATTCAATTTTTGCTTTTTAAGTGTTTAAGTTTTCTAAGTATTTAGAGCAGTTTCGCAGAATGGGAATTACTGAAAGCTCCATGGGTATGCGCCGAAAAAATTAATTTCTTTATTCTTCAATGCTAAATAACTGAGTGAAAATCCACTATTTTTGTTACTTGCATCTGCTCGGTTCTGTATTGCTATGAAAAGCCTAATTTTTTCTTTTATTAATTTGCGCACTTTGTTTTCAGTTCGCATGCTTATTAGATTATATTAGAAGTTTATTAGTTTCAGATGTTGGTATTAATAGAGAGTTTTCTAAAATGCATGATACCATAATGTACATGAAAAGTTAAATTCAGAGGGAGGGTTGTTAATGAGTTAGACTTTTATGATATGAATTCACATAATGTATTATTGGCCCTTCATTTTTACAGTGTTGGGAATTTTTCATTTTTAATAAATTTCATCCCATTGCATTGGCGTTTTTTCTGCATGTTGGAAGACGGTAAATTTCTTAACTTTGCTATTTTTTGTTTCTTTGATTTGCTCAGTGAGAAAATTTTGTTGTGATATATGCTGTTGCTTTCAGCCTGTTTGGTTTCTGCTCATAAGTATTTTTTCTTCCAAATGTTTTCGTCTCTATGCATTTTTAGGCAAGAGAGGTACGAATTCGGTTGCTAAAACGATATTTTGGTGATGATGCCTTACGCAGCACAAAAACTGATGGACAGCCCAGAAGACTGGATGGTAATGGTATTTTAAAAACAATAAATATAAAAAATATTTCCATTTTAAGTTTTTCACGACAATAACAAGTTGTAAATTTGTTTAGCTTAGGAGATTAAAAATTAAATTCGCGGTTTTATCAAATTTCAAAATAAAATACGATTGCATCACTTGTTTCACTCCTTGCTGAGATAATAGGAACCGCTTAGGTAGCATTATGATGTGAGAACGAAAGTAAAGAAGCTTAATTAGACATACCTCAATTCGAATTGTCATTACTTATTTGTCACTGGTCACAGTGACAGCTCTTCCAAATTTCTCTAATATCGCGTTTCATCACTGTTACTGAACCATAATTAGATTAGCAACATGGCTGGTGTTGTAATGGCATAATTTGAAAAGCTTTGAAGTCATTTAATCGAGTACTTTAGTGTATTTTTGGTCTACATTTTCAGAGTATGAATTTGGACACGAATTAAGACCAATAAAAGAATTATCATTATATGATGTGCAGTGTAAATTGAACAATGCTGGTGCTAGTGGTATCATTTGTAATTATTGATAAAGCTGTAAAGTATCCGGAACAAATGTGTACTAGTTTTAGCGCTACTTTTTCTGCGCAGAAGCAATTGGACTGCCTGATTTGTAACGTCTGAAAATCCTGTTTTCATCCAAATTGGCGCAGAAATTACTTGCAGTTTGTAGCGTTCGTCCGATATGGATGACCATCATATTAAACAGATATCCCGGGGGAAGGGGTAATTCGGAGAAAGTGAACAAAAGAAATTATTTGAATGCACGTAAATTGCTTCTGTTTCAACGTTTTGTAATTCATGATCGATTTTTATTTATTCCAGTTTAATTTGTTTTGTTTTTGTGATTTTTGTTACTTCTTAAGATGTTTCATATTTTTGCTATTAGAAGTAAGATTGGACGAAGCATGAGAAGACTGTTAACAAAGCGAAGGCAGCTGAGAGCATCCGAAGTCATTTTTCACAAATAAGTATTAGAAATATTACTTATGCATGCTTAGGTAATTGTAATGAACGAAGGAAATGCTAAGGCTGCTTTATCACAGTTCATTCAAATGAATGCAATGTGGAAAATTTGTTTTAGACATTTTCTGTTCACATTAATCTCTTTCATTTATGGAGTCTTTATATAGTTAAATAAGGATTTATTCAGATTTGATAATCGATTTAATCATGAAAGAACCGAGTTATGAAATTTTCCTGATGACAATTCAGCTCTCGAAAGCCCTTCTTCATCAAGGGAATTACGAGGTCTGTCTTTTTCTAGATTTTATTCATTGCTTTATCTCATCCTTGAATATACATAAAAATTAAATCAGCAGCATATTTTGCAGGCCCTCTTAAAAATGTGAATGATTTGAGATTAATCAAGTTTTAGGTGCAAATGTCATTTTACTATCGATTAAAAGAACGGAACATATCGGAACCATTTTTCAATGCTCTTAAAACAAAATTACAAGTTGCTCAAAATAGATTGAAATGTGATATGATGGCTTGTAACGATTCACGTCGACGACATTGTATGTTGTTACGTTCTTGTTATAGGAAAATATTCTCTTAGTAAGGATACGTCTCGATCCATGTCCAGAAACCGAATTCCGGTGGTTTAATTATATTTATATTAGTGTAATTTTTCAAAATTACATTTGGGCTGTTTTCAGCAGTGTCGAATTCAGTTAGTGGACGTTGTAAGTTTTCTTGCATACTATAATAAGTATTTCTTAAAGTCCATGTCTACTAGTCAAATGGCTCAGAAAAAGCATGAAGTCTTTTTTTTTCTGCTACTGATAGAGCATTCAAAAGAGAGAAGAGGCAATTAATAGCTTAAAAAATGAAGTAGTTGAATAATAATTGTTACAACTAGGTCTTTAATCCCTCCCTCACCATAATTTTCTCAGGTTGTGCAATGCTGTGGAATTGAAATTTTATTCCCAGCATACCTATTTCCTTATTTCATTGTGCTTATTTCAATTTAACTTCATAGCGTCTATGATGAATTCTCCATTGCCGGAAGATCCAGCACATACTCCGAAAGAACTGAAGTTGGTTGATATTGAGTCGATAAAATCAGCTGTACCATTATCAACTATTCCGAATGGTTATTTTCCTGGACTGTTCTATCCCGATGTCAATTTTTGGGACGAAAAGTGAGTCTATTTTAAAAGTTATTTGCACATTTGTCAGTAAGATAGCGAATAAAACAGGCGACTAAATTTGTCTGGAAAAAAAACCATGCAGAAATAGATAGGAAATTGAATAAGGCGATGGAAGTAAGGAGGTTCACAAGTAGTCTATAACGGTATTTGTGGTAGGTTCGCTTACGGTAAAACGATATACTTAATGACATCAGTTTGAAAAATAATAGCATTTGGAATGGAAATTGCTCTTCTGGATTAAGTGTAACTGGCAAGTGATCGTTTTTTGCTAGGAATTTTATTAGTAACATGAAGCTTCTAATTTTCATAATATCTAATAATTTTTTTTTTTTTTTTTAATATAAATCACTCCAGAAAGGCGCTTCTTCCCCAGGAAGTTGCTCTTATCGAACCGATTTTGCGTTTTCTACAGCTGTTATGTGAAAATCACAATTTGGTGCTACAGGTTGGTTGGTGATCAGAAATTCTTTCAAACAAAATTTTTTTGTGGTTTAGAACAATAATTTTTTAATCACTGAATAATTGTAGAATTTCCTTCGATATCAAGGCAGTCGCCAAAATTATAATTTGGTCGACGAAACGCTTATGTTTCTTGATGTTATTTGTGGTAGCACGAAAGGTTTGTTCTGTAGTGCTCAAATTATTAGAGTTCTTTTGGTTATAATTTTTCTCATCGCCATTTAAGATAGTGTACAATTCAAATCCTGCATAATGTGCTTGAAAATTTGGAGGATGTCTGGGTGTATTTGGTGAAATCGGCGAACATAATTTCTCGCTGATTACTCAAACTTTGGTCACATTGACGGAATTTTGTCAGGGTCCTTGTTTTGAAAATCAGGTAATAAATTTCTTTTCCTCCATAATCACTCTGAAAATCTCGATTAATCAAAAAGAGACATTATTATGACTTCGATTCTGCCTTCCCGTATCTTTTTCCTTCGTGACTGTTATTCCTCGAAGCATTTGAGCAGCACAGCATTTTTTCAGAACACAGTTGGCAATCACGAATCTGGACTTAATATGATTATATCTTTGGTGTTGAATGAAATCAAACCTCTTTGCTTAACTCACATGGATATGGCTCTGGAGATAAAAGTTAGCAACCGCAGTTTTTCTTACATGAGGTCGATACTTCGTTTTCAAAGTGATCCGTACAGAAGCTAAGAAAAATGAGAATTGCATTAAAGATTGTAGCAGCAATTGTTCGAATTTACGTTTTAAGCAACAGTTTTGAAATTCTGATGGGGTTTTTTTAGAGCGCAGCGTCGAAACTATTGTTGGCCGTAATGGAATCACGGCGTGACGCCGATAATGCAGAACGCGTGCTTATGAATATGGATCATATGGCTAATGGGGCGAAACAACTGGTGAACTTATGACAGTCTTCTATTCCTAATCAAATAAGGATAGCCATTGCATATAGTAACCGATTACAGTTCTTTTCCAAATGAACTCGTCAAGGAGATGACGAATTTAAAGTTGTATTTTGAAGTTGGTAATGGAACGTTCGAGAAAATTTTGTATCTGTACTTACAGAATACACTTCACCTTTAAAATATTGAAACAGTTTTTAGTTGTTAGGTAATACTAGAAGTCTTTATATTCTTCATCTTTACCTTTCGGAATATATTCAGTAATAATTTTTCTTCATCATTAATTCATAAATTTAAATTCCTAGGTCGAAGCAATTAAAGTGGCGTATGGGATGTCGGAATTGAAAGAGTTTGCAACATCCAAAGTAAATAATTTTGAAGTTGGTTGTAATTTAATTTTTTATGGTCAAATATCATTAAATTCTTTTTAAAATTGAATGTATTTTTTTTAACTTCCTACGAATATTGAAAGTGTGGTCATCTCTTTCTTTAAATTTGAAATATAACTTTAAAATTAAAATTTCACCGCCAGTAACTTTTTAGATTTTGATAAAGGATAGCAGTGTGCAAGAAATCCATAGAAATGAGCTGCCAAATTTGTGTGCTAAGAAGCAAACTTGATACTTCATTTCCACTTCATCACTCTAATCATAAACTCATTAAAACTGCTGGTTAACAAAGCAGATAATTAATTATAAGAGCACTGAATATTTTAAAATTTGCAGGCAAATTATTCATTAGCAAAACCAAGGTCTGTAATAAATAAGCCAGATATTTTTGTTCAAGATAATCACGTCACACCGTATCCATCAGGAAGCGTAACTCTTGTCAACCCGCAGGAGGTGTTTTTTGTTTTTGCTTTCCTTACTTTTGCTGGGTTACAGAAAAGTTTCATCACTTGATTTCTTTTGATACTCCTTTCCATTATTTCATACCACTATAGTTCGTTATCTTTTTTTTTTTCTTAGGTGGGACACAATATTTTTATCCTTGCTACACAACTTTCGCGATACAATGAAAACCTTCGGGGAGCTTTAAATCCAGAAAACAATAAGGATCCAATGGCTTCAAAAGCTTTGCGTTACTATAAACAGCATACTGCACAGATTGAGGTTCGAAGTTAAAAATTTGATTTGGGTTGCCAACAAATGGCAATAATTTTCATAATATCGGAATTTAAAAAAATATCCAGCGTGCTACAGTTTTCAATAGACTGGTTTATTTAGCAGTATAAAGCGCGTAATTAAAATGATTATTATTAGCTGAAAAATTAGAAGGTTTCTATATAATAAAATTCGTTGTTTGAAAAAATGTACATTTTAACTTAAGCATCCATTCTAAAAGTACACCCTACCATCGGGCCGAAAGAAGATCTTGATTATTTCTAACATTTATGAATAAACCAGACTCATGTCATATCTCGTCGCTTTATTTTGGATGGTTCTTAGAGGTGAGTAAAAAATGTAAACATTACAACAACGAGACCTCTGACAAGGAACATTTTATATTGCTAAGTAATTAGAGTTCTGTTGCTGCTGTCGTGTTTGAAAGTTTAAAATAATTTAGATAGTTCGCAGTGATCGTAAAATGGAACGAGTAATTTTCCCAATCCATGCTATATGTGAATATCTCACGCCGGAATCGAAATTAAACATTTTGTTGGAAACCGAACAGGATGCACAGGGATCCAAGGTTTCTATTTTATACTGTTTGCAGATTTTCTTTCCCTTATCGTTTTTCTTTTAATGCATTTTAAGTTTGGGTTTTGATTGCTAAGTAGGTGCTGCACAATAAATAGAAAGTGGCTCTATCAAGTAGTTTTGTTCAAGTTATATATTTTTCTAGGTAACGGAATTCTTTGGTCAGTGGCCAGAACTTTTTGAGGAGATGAAGTGGCAAAAAAAACTTCAAGGTAGGTTGAACAGATCATCGATCCACAGAGGAAAAGAAATCATTTGCACTGCTTATTTGTATAATGATTTGTAAAATTTCAGATCGGAAGTATTTCAGTAATTGCACAAAAAGGTTGATACTTTGGACAAGGATATCATTCTTTTTTGCCATTTTGGTTAATATGGTTATCGCAATATTTTATCCATTTTCAGGAAATAATAAACAAGGTAGAATTTACTATATTTTCGTAATCCATTGAATCACTCATAATGTACAGATATTAAATTTGTTTTTGAGTTTAAATTTTGAACTTTTCAACTAGCCATAATGTTCGAATGTTTGGAACATTTCAAAATTTAGATTTGAATTCCGAATTCTGCTGCAATATTCCTCGCATTCGTATGCATTAAGCATTACTAATTCATTGGTTTATTTTCACGATAAATTGGTTCCTACTAATCACTGTCAGGAGCTTTTCGTTTTGCTCAAATTATAAACTTGATTTTTATCTCAGTCCATTTAGAATTGCAAAATAAGATTCATTTCTCACTTACTCTTTAAATTTTAAATTTTGCCTACTTCACTAATTTCCTTTACATGACACGAAATTTTTTGTATTTAGAATTAATATCTCCAAGTAATCCATTTCTATATGTATTTCCTATGGCATCGCTATTATTCTTACGAACACAGTGGAATGAAAAGTATTCATTAAATATTCGTGCATATTACGGAAGACACTGATGTAATAATGAGAATATCAAATTATTATTATGTTGGTCAACCGAATTTAAAATAATGATTTCAGAAAAACAAAACTTGATTTCAAGCTTTGGATAAAACTTCAAAAAGAAGAAATATTTATAGAGCTTCGCTCGGAAGAACGAATGAGATTTATTGGGCGTTTGCTGGCATAATGTCAAGTTTCACCGTTTTATTCATTACCATAATCGGAGTAATGCTGACACTCCGCGTTGTTGGTTTGCTGCAGGTTGGTTGTAAATGAATTATTTTTGGCTTTAGCAAAATTTCAAGTTCATACGATCGTTTGCTTAGAACAGAATTCTGAAGTGTTAGTATGATCGTGATGAATAAAACACTCATTAATACATATTTTTAAATTCGTTACCTCTTCCATGACACACTGATATAGGTTTAGAATCTCTTCAGTCCATTTAATTTGCTCCTGATATCTTTTGTTTCTGAATGTAATATGGATAGGAAATTATGTGATTTAGTTGGGACTTGCTTAGAAAATTCACAGTTTAAAGACAAAAGCCTTCTGTATTTAAGATAAATTAATGCTTCTTAGGACTTTATGGATTTTATTTAATTGGCTGCTACTATCAAAGTGAAAAAAAATTCTTCAAATTGAAACAGGAAACAAATTTCAGTTGATTAATAAATGCGTTCATATAGTAAGCTATGTAGGAAACCGTGGTTTAATTGATAAAACATGGTCTGAACGACTTCAAGATAAAGGTATCTGGTACCACTTTGTGTATTTGCTGGTATGTGTCTATGGACTCTGTGTCCATCCTCTTTTTTACGCTTTGCTCGTAAGTATTTTCAACTTGCATATTTTTTGTCTAACTATATCATTTTTCATTTTCTACAAATATTTAATTTTTTTTTATAAATCGTTCTTTAACCC
Organism: Setaria digitata; assembly: GCA_003640385.1. Classification (NCBI taxonomy): domain Eukaryota; kingdom Metazoa; phylum Nematoda; class Chromadorea; order Rhabditida; family Setariidae; genus Setaria; species Setaria digitata. The sequence continues at coordinate 194,145 of RCAB01000025.1, read as the reverse complement.
TTAAATGATGATTCAGGTTTGTTTTGGGAGACTAAAAAAAAAAAACTTGCCTGAAATGAGATGAGAAATTTCAATTGTTCAGTTAATCCTAACTCAGTTTATCCATTTTTTGAGCATGTTTGGTTTCAACTGGTTGTTTTTTTTTCGTCAACTTGGTTGAAGTTTTTTGCTTCTGAATTTGTTGAAAGTTGCATTTGAAGTCCAAAAAAGAAATCTTAGCTATTTGATATCGTTGCGAGTGAGGAAACTTTACGAAATGTAATTCGATCCGTAACACGAAACTGGCGGTCCATTATTATGACTGGTTTGTTGGCCGTGATACTTGTTTATTTGTTTTCAATCATCGGATATTTGTATTTTCAAAAAGGTACGACTATATTATTATTGACAAATTAATAATGTACAGTGAATACAATGTTAGTAATAATCCTTGCAGATGTTTAATTTTGCTATATTTTCAGATTTTCAGTTGGAAGTTGATGGACTAGACGAAGGGGAAACAAATAATGAAGTAATTGAAAGTCTTTCATCTACAAGGTGTATTTCTTCGCAGCCTTTTGTTTTCAGACAGTATACAAAGGAAAACACTTGTTTCGAACCGAAAAGTTCGCAGAATTGTGTTCCCACTGATGATAGTGAGTTGGTTTCATAAGTTTAAATATAACGAATTTACTAATATAAATCCTATATGTTTCTTACTTCGACCACATACCTCCTATAAGTAGTTGCTAACTGTTCCCTCTCCCCTCAACCTTATTTCATTTTTCAAAAAAAGAAAAAGATGTTTAATATAAAAATATAATGCTGTTACTGAAGTCCTAACCGATAGACTATGGTTGTCTTTGCTTATGCGCTAGCTTTGAAAGTTTTCCATCGTCATTTTTTCAGTGAGAAGTGGAAAAATTTCAATTTTAAAAGCCAACGCCTGAGCAAAGATAATTCCGTTGTTGACGACCTTGTAGCTAAATATGCAGCGTCTGTTAATAAATTTTGAAATTTCCGGATTTCAAAATAAACATAGCAGTGATTCAAGTTAACAATTGTGCAGTCTTTCAGAAGCTGAACTGAAAGTTTGGTCATGCCAGAGTTTGCGTATGTGCATCCTAACAACATTAAATTGGGGTCTCCGAAACGGAGGTGGTATTGGCGATGTACTTCGAAATGTGGCACCATATGTATGTTTAAATTTAATTTACATGGAAACGATATAAGGTATATCTGATAATAGTCAATAATATTATGTCATAATAAAAACTTGGAGATGTGCAACAGGTAACAAATTTATATAGTTGATATATATTAAGTGGCAGTCATATTGGTAATGATAATGACTGTTTCGTGTTTACTGTTAGTTGTTAATTTTTCATGGATTCTTAGTCTCAGGATTGGAATCGCAGAGTCTAGGTTTCACAATTGTAGCAAGGAAGCAGTGTTGGGCTTTACAAAGGGAATATTTATATGCAGAGAATACTGCTGAGAGAGTAACTCTTATGTTCTAGTTCTTTACATGCTAATTACATGGTATCTGTTAATAAAGGACGTCAGAAATACTTCGGGTTCTGTATAATAAGGTGATAAAAATATGGAAGAAAGGTGATAAAAAATTATTTCTTAAGGAAGAGTCCTTTTTATCTCGGATCGTTTACGACTTGACATTCTTCATTGTTCTCATTGTTATCGTGCTGAATTTGGTATTTGGTGTTATCATCGATACATTTGGGGACTTGAGAGCCGAAAGAAACGAAAAAGTTGATCAGCTACGAAATAACTGTTTCATTTGTGGTCTTGGGAGAGGAAGGTTGCTTCTGGTTTTCCTTGAAATTTCAGAGTTTTTCCTTGTTTATGTTCGAATTCATATCTGTTTGTCAGCATAAATTTGTAGTGTCAGTATGAGTCAAAGGAAGAGATGAGACAAACATGAAAAATCGAACGCGATAGACTAAATCTGGATCCATCTTGAACGAAAATAATATGATTTTTTTGTACTTTTATTATCATCCTAACTGATTTAGATTTGACAACAAGCTTGTAACTTTCGAGGAGCATCGAAAGAATGAGCATAATCTTTATCATTATCTGTATTTTATTGTACTGTTACAAGTGAAAGATGAGACGGAGTTCACCGGTCCCGAAAGCTATGTTGCAAATTGTATTAAGGTGATTATTTGAAAGATAGTTATTTATTATTTATTTATATGTACATTTTTGTCATTGCAACCTTCAAAATTATATATATATATATATATATATATAAAAGTTCTATTTATATAATGCAAAGTACTCAGCATTACTGTACTATTCAGGAGCACAAAAATGATTGGTTCCCTCGAATGCAAGCCATGTCATTGGCCGAGGATAACCAAGAAATGGAGCAGACGGATGATATTAGTCAGATACGTGACTTCCTAGGTAAATTACTGGACACTGTAAAAAACCAAGAACGACAACTTGAAGAACTGAAACAGGTGATAGATTTCCCTAGGAGCAATCAGAGAAAACTGAAAATTCTAGTATACAGGATCACTCTTCATGGGTGTATCTCTTCGAAACCGATAACTGAAAATACATAATTTTTTAAAATCTGAACTACGAAAAAAACGTCTAAAGGAATACAAGTCAAGGTAGTCAGTGTCAAAATTGACCTGTAAATTGCAAGAAGTTATAAGTATTCCTCTTAAAAAGCCAAAAATTCTCAGCTATTTGAATTAATAAATACCGGGGAGTTCCTATATCCATTGAAAAGTATAATTTCTGGGAGGAAAATGCGAATCCCATCCTGTATCTAAATCCAGTATTTTGAAATTCCTACCCTTCCCTGAATGAAGTCTATTCTCTAGAAGCGCGTGAGAACTTAATCAGACAGTTTCAAAGTTTTCGCTTTAGGATCTTCTGAATTTCAGATGTTATACGAACAGAATGCTTTGCAACTGGTGACTCCAGGAGTATTTAACAACTGAACTCGTATTTACTAACAAATATTTGAAGTACGTGCAGATGATTGAATTTTTCAAACTCAATTTCATCCTGTGATATTTCCAAAAGCGTCTATTTCCTCTAACAATTTTTTTTTTGCTTTCATGTTTAAATTATCGTTATTCAGCACAGGTTGATTACACTCCGATAAACTGATCGAGCTTGTAAGCAAACCTCCGTGGTTTTCTGATCATTATTTCTCGAAAAATCTATATAGTGTATAAAGTCATAAAAAACATGCACCATAAAAAATGTGCCTTAAAAAGTAACAAACGTCTGGCCTTACTTGTTGAATTGCATCAATTAACCTTGATTGGGATTCAAATCTTGATATTTTCTTTGGAGGTTATTACTGGTACCAATCATAAAAAATGCAACACTACTGCAGGGCGTTTACTAATCATTTTAATCCTTCACTCTGTACAAACTTCTATTTTGCAGTGTTTCTGTATCGAATACTCAGAATTGTAGTGGGATCTATTCATAGAAACTCCTTACCTTTTCCATACTTGCTGCCCTATTTCCATAATCTTCTAAAATTGTCGTCCCGAGTTGCTTTTCTTTCAGAACTATTTACGAGATAAAACCGGAAGGGATTTGCAAATGCTGCTTAAGGAACCTTGGTGTTATGCTTGAGTTTCCTAGCAGTATTTATCAATCACTATCACTGTACCAAGGTGATGAGTTCAAGGCAAAAAGTTCCACGCCATCTAAAGAGAATCAATTGACGGAACTTTTGCTTGCGTTCAATGTCTACTTTAGATGCGACGAAAACAGGTCATAACGATACCGTGTTGCAAAAACTGATGCACATATTATTAAGAAATTGAATCTTGGTGTATTTGCACAACTTCTCAGCAGCTGTTCTGGTATGCAGCTAGGTATTTTCATTCTCATGGCCGATATTGCGCTCTTCAAAGCACTGTTATCTTCTGGATCAGTTCCGGAGTTTTATCACTCTTTTTCAGCGTCAAATTGTAGATGGTTGCACCAACTTTCTCGTTCTCCACTCAAATTTATTTTATATTTGCAATATTTGAGTTGTGTCCATATCTATTCCGTCAAGCTAAGTATGGCAACACAGAAAACAGTGACGGTATTTAATATACTTAAGAAGCAAAACACAAATCTGTCAAAAAACTTTAGCGATGTTAGCGGAGTGCAGTGATCATTATAGATATTTTGGATGGAACGAACTCGTAGAACATTTTCACTTTTGATTGGTTCTGGGATGATTGACGGGAGTTCTACGGTTTCTGCCATCCGAAAATGAAATAGGATCACATTTGCATTCAAAACTGCTGTTTTGAAAACCATATTGTTACTTTCCTATTACTACCAGTAATGAGAGTTGTACTTCACGGACTAAACCATTTCAAAAATTTTGCAGCATTTAGTGACGATGTCACTGCCGGGAGCATTCAAGAAAATTTTCGCTGCGGCTGGCGGAGCAACAGCAGCTGTTGTAGCTGTAGCATATGTAAGTGATTTTTTCCGTTTGAAAAAAATGTAGCTCATAAGGAATGTAATTTATGAGAAAGTCTGTCTGAGATACATATAAAGAATTGCTTGGATTCATGTTTTTCTTAAACCAGATACTTGTGATTATGGTTGTAGGTAACTTGTCTTTATATTCCCTACCATTATTTATTCATTCTGCATCATTAAGCTTATTTGAACTGTATGTAATGTTATTTGTACTTCAGACTGGTGAGCTTTACAAAATGAATTACCAGATCGATGAAACAGACGCCCTTGCCATTCGGAAGATTAATACAGCATACGCAGAACTTCAAAAGGTATGGCATGATTTTCTCTTTGAATATTTTGGAAGTCATTTCATCAGAAAAAAAAAAATGGTATTTAATGATTTAAAAAGCAGCCGCTCGATGAAAAATGGTTTTATTTTCATTCTCAAATTATTTTGCGTCTCAAAGTTCAATTGAAATATGCTATGTTTTTTGAAGCCTGGCAATTTTTTTTCCTCTGCAATTAGTACAAAGTTATATTTAAAGAAATAGTTAAATAAGTTGATAATTTCGATATTTTTGAGAGTTCCACAAGTTTGAAACTTTTAGGACGAGAAATGCAATTCTCTGCTTAAAAAAAATCTCACACTTACCGTCTTAAAAAAATTGGAAGGCAAAAAGACTAAACTAGGTGCTTCTCTTTACGATATAATTCGTTCCGGTACGTTTCTTTTATTCCCGACTATTGTTTTCTTTCTGTTGATTAAATAATTGCTATAATTTCTTGTTAGATATACTTTTAAATCATAAAATACTTGTTATTTATGTCTCAAGTAACGGTCAGAAGATTAGAAACCTTTTTATTTTTAGGTTTGTACAGTCATGATTCGATGATCGGCGTGTATGCAGCGGATCCCGAATGTTATCACAAATTCGCTCTTCTTTTCGACAAAATTTTAGAGGATTACCATGGATTTAAACCGCAAGCCAAGCAACCTGCAGTAAATCTGGGTGAAGAGAAAATTACCGAGTTCCCATCTCTTGATCCTACTGGAAAATTCGTAAAGTCAGTCAGGTTAGCTCATGATTTATTCTTATTTGTTCGATAGCACAATTGAGAAACTAATTGGATCCCTTTTCTTCATCACACTACCCTTTAGTCTACTTTAATTTGTATACCGAAAAGTTCTATAATAAGTTAATGCCTTTTTAAGCGAATTCGAAATTCGTCGATCTAAAAACTTGGTAATATTTGATGTTTGTTTCTTATTTGGAAGGTTGAAAATCTCATCACTTTTAAAGCAGACAGTGAGAATCCTTCCAGAATTCGATGTGTTCGTTCCATCACTGGTTATCCATTTAACCCGCTTTTGAGTGCAGATGATTATATGATTATAGAACAGAAGGTTCGTCCATTTATCTTTTTGTTTGCTTTACTGCTTCGTTAAGAAGTTTTTGAAGAGTATTTGTTTCATTGTTCATATGTTCAAGGTTAAAAATGCACTACTGCAAATCGAGGATCCTGAATTGTGTGGAGTTTATTATTCACTGAATGAAATGCCGAAGAAAAAGGAGGCTGAGCTTGGCATTGGAAAGTTTTTGTTCAACAACAAAAATCGTTTGTTGAAATATGGAGATTCTTACAATGCTTGGCCAAACGTACTGACTTGCTTTTTTTGCAGATGTTTGAATCATTAATTTTTTTTTTTGAATTTTGTTGTCGGAAAAGTGATTTTGCCTTTTTATCAGCAATATAATTATGGCTTTCAATAAAGCAAGTGTCCATGATAGTGGAATTGTAGGTGCAAATCTGGTTGTGCTTAAATAGTTTGAATATACCATTGCTTAGTTTGTTCAACCAATTTTAACTCCAAATCTTCATTCTCTGTTTTTATCACGAGAGTTAGGTAGTGTCCTTTGAAATTCCGATCATTTGTTTCAGGGACGTGGGGTCTTCCACAATAAAGATAAGTCGTTCCTTGTCACAGTTAATGAAGAAGACCACCTTAATATAATCTCATTTGAAGAAGGGAGTGATGTTGGCAAGGTTCTTGGTCGTTTAATACGAGGTTTGAAGGTAATTTTTCCTTCTGGATGGAGAAATAGTACCAGGTTAAATTTATGGGGAATCCACTCTAACATTATTTCATGAGCTTTTTTTCGAGTCGAAATTATCTGACGAAATATGACTAAAAGTGCATATTGATGCAATTGGTTGGTTTGCCATTCTTTACTGTTGTCAGTACTTCTGCTGGCTTATTTATAGGAATATGTTTGAAAACTGCCTGTTATGACTTCCAAAAATTTGTTTGCAACTTTAAAAGCTCTTGTAGACAAGGATATTTAAGGCATTAGATGGAAAGCTAGCGTTTGCACGAGATGATCGTCTTGGTTTGTTAACATCAAATCCTGGCAATCTTGGTTCCGCAGTTATAGCTTCAGTACAAATATGTTTGCCGAAATTGAGTAAAAAACCGGATTTCATGGTAAAAAAAAACTTCAGTCTTTCTTACATTTCTAATCTTTAAATGAAACGACCGTTCCATTTTGTTCCCGATTAACTGTTTCATTTTTTATTTTTGTTATCTCTTAATGAAAAATTCTAATTGAAATTTTCTAAGCTACCGAATTTCTGAATGGTTCTTTTTTGAGGGCCTTAATAAGAGTAGAGTACGACTGATTTAGAGCTTAATCATTTTGTTTTTTCTTCAGGGAGAAAAAAAAAATAGTTTCTAGTCGGGGAAAGTGGTTTGTAATCTAGAACTCTTCAAAACCTACTCTTGTTACTTGTGATTTAATAGAAAACCTGGTACTTCGTCAAATTTGATTGTTTTAATCTACATCGGGACTTGTTTTGTATTATTTGTGCGAATGTATTTGCTATAGGAAACATGTGAAAAATTAAATTTGATTATTCGACCCGCAGACGTTGATTCGACTGAAAACCAAAGTGGATACTATTCCGTATCAAATAAGGTTTGTGTCCGATTTTTATCATTTTAATTTCTTAAATTTCTCATTTGCAGTAAAAATTGGATTAGCAATCAGTTTCATTCACTGTTTCATGTTGATCTCAAGATTTGTCATTTCGAATTTAGTGCTTTTTAACGTACTTGATTATAAATAGGCACTTTTAAACTTTTTCCCTTTTATATGTTAAAATATTTAGCGATTCGGTGAGAGATCTTTTTTTTTTACTGGAAATTTACAGTCATAATGTGCAAAATTTAGAGAAGCCTTGGACTAACGCAATATGAAGCAGTGAAGCAAATGTACGATGGCATAAAAAAGTTAATACAGATTGAGGAGCATTTGTGAAGCTTTTGACAGAATTGATTTGGGTTGTCTTAATTCTAAGAATGATAGAAGTCATGGCTTTAGAATTTCCTTGTTTCGTTAGCAACGACTGGAATTGACTATGTTGTAATTATAATTAATAGTATTCAGCCTTACTGTGGATTCATTGTAGTGTTTATAAAATTTGACTATAAAGTCTTTTTGTTAATAAATGCTTATAAGAGTTTTTCCTTGTAATTTAGACAGGGATACAATTTTACATTTGTTGAGCTCACTGTTTTTGAATATTACGAAATCGTCACAGTTTCCGAATACAAATTTAAGGAAAGATAATCTCTTCATTGGATAAGTTTGTTAGCATTCTCCAACCGATGATTGTGCATGGGTTGCTTTGAGTTTTATTCACTTGATGGAGCGTTCAAACCTCATACTTCGTGAAGAAGCGTGTCAGTTTAGTCATATTTGAAGAATTTTGTCCGACTCACAATTTACTGGTATGATAGGACCTCCGTATTTCAGTTAACGACATATTTTCATGTGATAAAATTGTGATAATACTGCACAAAAGTTGGAAGCTGTCTTTGAATTTTTTTAAAAAATTCAAATTTATGATGGGCTCGTGGAAAACAGGAAGGAGATATAACGCTGACAGTTAGGGAACAGAAAGAAATTGATCACTTCACTTGAATTTTGTTATCCAAAAAATCTATTTAAGCAATTCCAAACCAGTTGGACAGTCTTTTGTACCAGTAACTTCAGCTTTGAATATACGTAGAGAAAATTTTAACGAGTGTTTGTAAAGAAAGATGCTCAACATTTGCTAGCGAACAGAATAAGCCACCTCAAAAAATTCCTGTGTTGAAATACATTGTCACAGCTGTTAGAGCGTAATACGTGTGTGACTTCTGAACCACCGTTACAGCTAAAACAGTATGAAATTAACTGGGTTACTATTGTGTTTGTTTTTGATTACATGTATTAGTCTCATAATTTGTGCGTTTTCATTTTAAAAGGTTCCAATTTTGAAGGTGATGGACTTTCAGCTCTTACTGTTTAGCACTTTTGATTTAAGGGGTAATTAATTTCAAATTTCCCGATAACTTTTCAAGATTTTTTGGTGATACTTTTTTTGGTAATGTTTTCTACATTTCAATTGTAGCATTATTAGACTCTTTCACAATTTTCCACAGGTGTTTATTTCTGTCCAATGTAGAAGTCAAGTTGACACTGTATTTTGTGACAGTCAATTGCATATCTTAAAAATTCGATTGAATATTAGTATATTTTTCCTTAATGAATCTTTCTGATGAAAAATTAAACAGTAAAAATCGGATAATTTGTAGATAAAAACATATTCTATACGCATCCACTATTGAATTCTGGATTTGAATAAATCAACATTTCGGCACGGAACATATTCACAGTGATCAAAATAATTAAAATTAGAATAACTGTTCCCATTATATCAGGTATTATCAAGCAGCATAAATACCTACCTCATTCAATGGTTTTGCTCTTTTTTTCGAATTAAGCTTTTTTGTTGCTGATTCAAACATTTAAGGTTGGAATCAATGTGATTGACATGTTACATTATACGATGTTAATTCCCAGTAATTTTGCTGAGCTGAACAATTTCAAAAAAAAAAAAAAATATTTGGAGTATGGAACTATGTGAAAAGTAATGCTGGAAACTTAAGGTCTTATTGTATACTCGAGAATTTACATTCGCCCAGATTTGGAAAAATCCATAAGTCTAAAATGTATGTATGAATTGATTGCTGATGCTTTTGAAACAATTTAAAAAAAAAATTTTTTTGAGACTTGACTTTCAAATTAGAGCACCCATACGAGCCAGACATAATAAAAGTTCTTATATCTGTTAAATTTCTTGATAAAAATTTTATTGGATCTTATATCGATTCCATGCAGCATTGACTTTGATTTTATCATTTATTGATCCTAAACGTGTATGCTCTATTGTGAATTTCGAAGTCAGGAAGACTAGTGTTCAAATTTCTTTTTCATTTTTTTTTTTTCCTTATACGTGGTAGAGCATTATTTCTTCCCATTTTAATTTTATTTTTAAACATTTACCTCCATTTTTCTTGCTTTATATGAAATATGCTTCAAATATATCAAATTAGATTTCCATTTTTTTACTAAACGTATTTTCAACAATGGATCGGCTGGTTTTACAGAACTTCACGAACACTCTATTTTTTAAGCATTCAACTTATTTCTTATTTTCATTATCAGTAGCAGCAAAATAAAATAGAATAAGAAATAATTCCATGGGAAGTAAATACATAAAAATAAATACATCTTTAAAATGGGTACAAAAAAAAAACCTGATCAAAAACATTGTCACTATTGTGGATATGGGGACGAAAAAGTCATGCATAGCAACAATAAGTTCCATATTTTTCCACTACAGTTAATTTCCTATAATTCATCTGGAATTTACAGTGTTGGAACAACGGGGAAAAAATGAATGCAAGTGGGTGCTGACAGTTAAACCGGATTTAAAGTTAGATTTGGTGACTAATTAAAATAGGTCTGACTGATTACAGGTGACTGTTGTAACATCGCGGTTTTTTTTTTCACTAAATCGCTGATCAGCCATAGGTACGATTTGTTGCTTTTGTTTAGCTCGAGACATGAAAAGCAATTCAATTTCTTCAATACTGTAACCCTTCGTTTCCGGTATAGCAAAGAAGAAAAAGATAAATGCACAACAAGTTACACCGCCATAGATGAAAAATGCACCTAAAATGGCATTCATTAAAATGGTGGTACATCCTGTTAAATTTCCTACAAGATATTTGTTATTTCAAATCTATCTGCTGACAGTATCAAGTGGTGGAGAATCTGAATTAAAACGAAAAAGAAAAACTAACCATATTTCGTAGCAGCTTGTGTAAGAGATAGAAATGTCAAGGAAATAATCAAGTTAAATGTCCAGTTGAAGCATGTTGACAGTGCACAGCATGTGCCTCGTGCCCAAAGCGGATAAAACTCCGCATTCAGTACCCAAGGCATTGGTGCATAACCTGAACCGGAAAAAAGAAACTTGATGTTATCAAAGGTAATAAATTATTTTGCTGCAAAGAATTTTACACCTTCATTAATTCTTATTTTGCTGAACAACTTATGATTACAGTATACTGATTGAATATATGAAAAAAAAAGTACCAATTGAAAAGAATGCGAGATAGACTACCATAACACCAATCGGTATGAATGCATATTTTGACGGACAGAAAGAATTTTCCCACTTGGTCGTTGTACTGTTACTGTTTTCACATGGCCCAGTTAGCGACCGTTCGGGAAATTTACGTGAATATGGTAAACAATAGCTGAAAAAGTATTTACATTGATTTTATAAAATGAAATACAGAAATCATCATTATCTTACTTGCTTTCCAGCACGAAATTGATTAAGGCAAAATGTCAAGGGTATCAGTGCTACACAAGATTTTTGCATATTGCTGCTTCATTTGTTGGACATAACTAAGAGGTCACCAGTGTAATTTATATCAAAGAAAGTGCTTTATATTTAAGTCTGGTAGAACCGAAAAAGTAGAAATTATAAAGAAACCCTTCAGGTGAATCGAGGCTTGGTTGGCAAAAGCCGCAACTTTCATCAGTAACGCAATGGTCGCAGTTGCTGCAAATTATTATTGTTTTAATAATATTTGGCATTGTTATAATTAATTAAAGGTTTGTTTCGAGAATATCATTAGAAAAACATGTGTTGCTGGACTTCTGATAGTATTGGTACTTGACGTTCAATTTTCAAATGGCATCTTGGTCGAAGTTAAGTTTCGGAAAAACCTTAAGGCTTGACACTGTTTATAGTGTTCCACGGAACTATCAATTGTGATGGTATTTGGATCTAGTGAAGTAGCTGAATCAATATTTATTAAAAGAAAGGCAGATCCCATCGCAAATAATGATAAAATGACACCAGCCATTGATATGAAAAGCAACAGTCGACGTCCAATACGTTCTATTAGATACATTGGCACAAACGTGCACAAGAAATTGACACCTGAAGTAGACAATTATTGTCTTCATCATTAAAATATATGAGAACGATCACTTTACACTTTAAATTTACAAAAAGAAAAAATAGGGAGATCTCTTTAAGAAGCTGAAAAGAAGAAACAACAATAAGAGAAACGAAAAATTAGGAAGACTTAGGACCTAATCAGCATTCGTTTCAACAAGATACTTTAGTGAACTTACTTGAAATGCCAGCTGAAATCCAAATCGCTGTATGTGCATCTTCAATGCCAGCTGATCGAATTATTGTACCCGTATAATACCTTAAGTAACGATTGCTTTTACTAACAAAAAACCGATTGTAACCTATAATTTTTGTTTTGAATTATCATGGAGTTACTACTGTTTCGTTGTTTCAAAACAGTAAATTCGGTAATCCATTATTTCAAATGGTTGAAAATCAAACTGTTTTGAATTAATTTCAGACGGTAAAAATTCAATTTCCAGCATAGGGAACTGACATAATAGTGTTAATCCCAGAAAGTTGTTGGAATGCTTGCAAGGAACATCCAATAATAAGTGCTTTTCGGACGTGGGGTGTAGTTAAAATTCGTCCAATCAACACTGACTCTAAATTCCTTATTTCAGTTTCATTTATTAACAAACTAAGATAAGGACTCAACTCATATGATTCTTTTTCTAATTACAGATTTGTTCTTTTTTCTTCAATTTAACAAGATTAATTGCGTCATTTTAGCTAATCGGTAGTGAATAAGCGATGCCGTGGTTATGACCGTCAAATCAGTTCCATCTAGAAAAAGGGCGTAGAATAATAACATGCAAGAATGAGATTTTACTTTACTAAAGTGATATTGCATCAATAACCTATCTACTCACAATTTTAAATGGGAATTTCGATAAGTTAATGAAACAAGCAGCCTACCACCAATAGCTTCTCTGGCTTTCTTCTCACTTTCTAATGATTCTGCATTTTCAGAAATTTCATATGCAATCCAATCCTCGTATCCATTGTAGATTTTATTCAAAACCTAAAATTCTTTCTTTTCTAATATGAGCAATTAATTAATTGCAATAATAGAAGCAAATAGGAGTTTTATATCAAAAAAAAAGACGAGCTACTTCAGCACAAGAAATTTTTTAGCGTATCTTGCTTGCAATTTTTAATATAAAGGAATTATTTAGAAACAACACGCTTGTATTTAAAAAAAGACTTGAATACTGACTTTACAAGCTTCCTCTTTCTGTTCCATTTTATATAGCCACCGGGGGCTCTCTGGTAGGAACAGAAAGCCAATTAACTGTATTATTCCCGGTAAAGCAGCAAATGCGAATATTAAACGCCAACCAATATTCACCGGATCAATATAGGAGAACCCACCTTAATTATAAATTTTAAATGAACTTCTTTATATGCCCCTGAAGTAACTTCAAACCAGAAAGAATTTTGAGTAACAATCTGTGAGTTTTCTTGTTTTCTGATAATGATTTACAATGTTACTTTGAAACACATTAATATTTCCTAGAATTTGGGAATTTTAATGAAAATTTAACTGAAATTTATACGAACCAGCAATGACGTTGGAAGCCATTAAACCAAAAGTAATCATTAATTGAAAGCCTGTGAGTAGAACACCACGAATGTGTACAGGGGATGCTTCACCAACATAAATTGGAACTGTCATTGATGCAAATCCTGAAAAAATATCATGATTCGATTATATCAGTGTGTAACTGAAAATTTTCTGAGAAATATTCAAAACTAATTTACCAATAGCAAAACCCAGCAATATTCTCCCGATAAGTAACGTCAGTTTTTCTGGAGCCAGTGCACAGACAGCTGCACCAATCACAAATACGATGCTGGAGGACAAGATGACTTTTTTCCTCCCGAAATAATCAGATGCTGGACCAGCAAATAGTGAACCAATCGCAGCGGTACCTGAAAGAAATCCTTCCAACTTTCTGTATCTGCGTTAAGAAACTACAGTAATAGAAATGCTAAGTGGCTAAATACGCTTATTTAATACTGCCTATCAATAAACACTTCACTATTAGCTCTCTCAAGCAAATTTTAGATTTCTTTTAAAATATCTCAGTGTTGAACTTAAGCTTATTTCAATTGCTCCTATTTGATGATGAAAAGGAAATACCTGGTGTTATGCTGACAATTAGTTCTTTCCACAAGGTGGTCATCGGAATCATACCCGCATTATGTTCTACGTAAAGCATTGTACTCGAAACAATACCGGTATCATAACCAAATAAAAAGCCGCCAATTACAGCCATAAATGCTAGCAAATAAACGAAGAAGCCAAGTTCTGGCTTCGTAGTTGGTTTACGAATAGAAGTATTGGGTACTGTACTCATTCGGTTATCTTAACTGATTAGAATTAACTGATTAACAAGATAGGGGATTACTTTATGATCGGTTTTCGCGATCAGTATGTAAAACAGGGGTATGTTTAAAACAGCAAAGTCATTTTACCTTATCCCTCAATTTTTTTGTTTCATGAATTACCATGACAAATCATTTGATCGTTACTATTTATTAACCTAACATGTTTATCCAAAGAAAGGAACGTCATTAATCTGGATTTGAAATCAGAAATCAAATAAAAGCGGGTTCGAAACCAGAAAATATATTTATACCAAGGTCTTATTTTAAAAACTTCATCTTTATATTTACTTCACTCACTGAAAATTACATTATTTTGTTAACAAAAATAAATTAAAATTGTACAAAACTCTTCTTACTAAACCTTTTAAAATTATTAGAAAACACAAAGTTTGCTGCGAGTTGATCATAGAAACAATACAAGTTAATTACATTTCCTTCCTAAGGTTCCAGAGCCAAAATACGACTGACTAATTTGTGTTCAAAAAATTTTTGCAGTTCTTACACCTCACTTCAAATATTTTTTTATTCACCCCCTTGAACTTTTCGTATCCTTTCAGTTGTGGTAAGAAAACAATTTTTTTTTTTAAAATTTTTTCCAACATTTTAATAATGTTGTTCGAGTAATGGATGACTTCATTCCATTTTATAATTACATTTTTAAGGCTAAAAGAGTTAGGCAGTAGCTTTGTCTCGACAGTGTAATTTCAGGAAATTATTGACATAGTGATGCGCAATTTTATGAGCTGGGAGAGTGTGAAAAGCTTGAAGTTCTTTGCTAATTCTTAATGTCAAATAGTTTAAGGCTTGGAGAAATGGCGAAAAAAGTATCAAACAGTATTTATATTTTCTTTTAAAAATTATATTAGCTTAAATTATAATGTCGCAGCAAAAAAAGCAGTTTCGAAACCGAAATATCCAAAAAAGAGAAAGAGAGACTGATTTTTCGGTAAGCTGGAAGAAACTTTAAAAATTTATATTAACAGGTTATTATTAATTCCACCCTTTATGATCTAGGAAACCATGCGAAATAATATGCTAATATTCATATTTTATACTGAAGGATGGTAACTTGGATGCCACTAGTAACTGTAATATAAGACGAATTCCTAATTTAGTTGAAAGGCAGACTTAAAATAGAAAAACAGAATTGCGAAAGGGCGTTATTAAAAAAAACAAAATTATCCTCGAACAACTCTACGAATATTTGAAACCTTTTAAATAAAAACAACTTCACTCATAAAAATAAGTACAGTAGAGCTTCGCGAAATCTCGAAATTTAAATGAGAAAACGAATAACTAGAAATGAAAATTTGAAAAGCACAAGAGAGTGTTGCTGTAAAGAATTACGCTTTCTCGATAAACCAGAAAGGAATATCATAATTCTGGCCACTAATAGCTTTCAATGAAACAACTTGTTCTTGAAAATTGTTGTTTAAAAAGTAAATTTGAAACTTGAATCGTGACAGGAGTATCACTATGGAATGAGACAGTGATGCCATACCATGAAGGTAATGTCCACTGTGTCTCTACAAACTGTTATCCCGATTAAAGCGAAAGCGCAGGTCAGGAAAAATGATACTTCTCACATATCTGGTATCTTTCCCGGTTGTCCACGATGAGCAATATGATCAAAGTGATGTTTTCGATTCTATTTATCATATCATCTGCTGAGATAGGGCCGCCCCTTTCCACAATTATGGCGATGCAATAATAACAGTACGAGACGGGACCTGAATATCAGGACAGAAAACCTATTTGCATTCCCTGAATTCACATCAAACGGGTAGTTTTCTCCATGCCCTTTAAGAGAACACGGTGTAATAGAACATCAAACAACTCGTGCTATTGATTTTCACAGAATAAAAAGACAAAATCTGTTCAGAGTTCGTCAACGCCAGTAATTTATAGCTAAGTCGGAAGATCAATCAAAATGAACTTTAAAATACTTCTTGAAATAGTGAAAAACTTTATTCCAATGACAACTTTACACAGAAGCAAGGTACTAACGTATGTCATATGACTGAAATGTTTGAATTTTGGCGTACATATGAGAAATTCCTCATTCCCTAAACCGTTTTGGTTCGATGAGGTTTTGATTTTTAAAGAAGTACGAATCATTACAGTAGGAAAAGAAGAAGAGAATTACTACTTCACTATTTCTGAGATTCTTGGTGGAGCACAAAGGCCTAGCTGTTTTAGAATCTTTCTTCAATATCTTTTGAATCATGCATGCTTTCATAGGTTTCATGGCTTAGGAATTCCGTTTCACAGCTGAAATTAGAACAATAATCTGACCACATAAGCATAACTATAGCTGATAATAATTGCTGCTAAATCAATAGCTGATTAACTTAACTATTTATGCTTTTAATCTACAAGCTAAATCATTATACTACTAACAGTTGACTGCTTAATCAGCTTCTCGTGTTATTTTACGAGAATTATTTCTAATACTTAATTGTTGAGTGTTACTTTCACGAAACAATGACTGGCTACAGTATCCAGCTGTCAAGATGAAAAATTTTCGTTATTACACTGATTGATCTGTATCGATCAATTTTGTTTCTCTGCCATCTTGTCAATTTTATCAGTTGTTTATTGTCATCAGAAATATTCCTGCTACTCATTTTTTTTTTTAATAATTAATATGTAACGTTGCGCACTATTCTTCTTATATCCGTAACCAACAGAAGTCTGCAGAAGCAAATTTAAAAAGAGGTGAAGAAAAGTAGAGCTGAGAAAAGTAAAACTTCTTAGCTTTAAGAAATAATCAACTTTTTTGAGCTTGCATATGAAACTAGGGATGAAAGAATTCATGCAGTAAGTGATAAAATTATACATAAGTTTGATCTGACTTTCATCAGGATTGGTTGAGGTTACACTGAGAGGAAATTTTTGCGGTGAGATTATATCAAAAAGAAGTTTGAGGTGAGCATTAAGGAATGACTATTTTATCATCATATCAACTTTTCTTTACTAAAGATATCCTGATTTGAGTGCTAATGAGGCTTATTCAGATGTTCGATTTAAATTTGATATCAGTTGGTTGTTTTGGTTAGCTTAAATTGTTATAACGGAAAGCAGCGGAGCATCAGAGCAGCCATTTCAGCTCTGGGAATAATAATCCCTTTACTCACACTTTTCTTGTCTACAGATATCTATCTCAGTTCAAAAATTGCAATTTGTAATATGCCGAGGAAAAAACAAATCTGATCTGATGAAATTCCATTTCTTGGCTAATATGTTTTGCTCCCTCTGCGATTTCAGTTAATCAGAATTAGAACAACCAGAAGACAAAAGGATACATATGCGGTGATAAGAAACTCGACAGCAGCCATGTGAAGTGGGTTTCTTGGCTTTCGACTTTTCACTTCTTTAATTTAATTGGAATATATTCCAGTAACATTTGATTTTAGTATTTTTACTAAAAAATTTCAGAAAATTTGAAGTTCAAGTTTGGAAGTGTTCATTTTAATTTTCCTTCTCCTCTCATTTCGTTGCACTATCTCTCCTCTCTTCTCTCCTTGTTATATCACATGCAACTGTTACTGAGAACTAATTTGGCTGAAGTAAACTTACAATGCTGCATTAAGTCATGAATGAAGTTCAGAGATTGTACTAGAAAAGAAGAACTAAGGTTACATGTAGTCAGAAGATTGATCGAGAAGGATGAAAAAAGTTTCCCTTGAGACCACTTGTGATGGCAAGAATTTTTTCTTATTTCGTTTTCATTTGCTTATCAGTTAACCCCATGAGGATCATTTCTCTTGTATTCAAATTTTCATCAGCTTATTAGTATATCTTAATATTGTAACTCTAACTGTGACAATGTACCGACAGTATACTGATCTTTGATCCTGTGTTGCAAGATTTTCATTTCATCCTTCCGAATATTCCTGTTTCATTTTCTCATCTTTAAACGTAAGGTCATGGCAATTTCTTCTGTCCAATACTGCTTGAGGAATGAACTTTTTCTAGATTCATCGCCATGTGAAACCTTAAAAACGTGGCACTGACATATTTTAAAAAATGCCAAATGTCATAATTTAAGTCTTTCCCAAACTAAATAATCGAAGAAGAAAACTTTTATGCATGCACGAATGTTTCATATTTAAATTACGTGTGGGAAAATAATTTTCCCATTGAACAGTACTGGGATTTTTCGAGAGCCTTCTAAAAATGAATCCAATGGTTCATTTTTAGACTCGAAGACTTATCTTTAGACTAATCAAGATTTTTTAAACTATTTTGTTATTTGTAAAGGACAATGATTACTAGAAGATTTTATAGTTCCCAATGAAATCGTTGAATTAACAAGTTAACAGTACTGTCCACTTCTGCTGAAAACTACTTCATACTACTCTTACAATTTAGACCATATTTGAAAGATAGAATTTCTCTCTTCTCTGAAAAGAACATTGATTTGTTTTTACTGCATTTTTTTTTTCTCTTATTATATAAACATCAGTAATATATTTCGAATGTATTATAACTTCTCGCACGTAAAATTTTTAAATGATTTCAAAAACGAATTTGGGAAAAGGTTTTTCGGAAAAAGGAAAACAAGCATGGTGGAATTGTTTGCTGAAATATATAATATAACAATGGAATATAAGCTACACCTTAGTATGTCATTAAACTTTCCAGCTTATCTCCGTGATTTCTGCTCTAATATTGCCGTAAAATTGAATGTTTCTGCATTTGCAAAAAATCCGATGAACATTGCGTCTGTCGATCAGAAATCGATTATTGTTTTAACGTTATTGAACTGCGCACAAACTAATTTTTTAATGAACTTTTTGTTTCTTTTGCTGTACCACCCAATCAAACACTTCTACACGTGGGAATGAAGAATGGTTCCGATTCCTTTCAAAGTCTGTTGCGAAAAAATTTGGTCACGCTTGAGTAGGACAGAAAACGAAGAAATCAAATAAGTGGCTTTTCTTAATCTCATTTTTACTATTTATTTCTATGTATAGGTTCGCTTCGTATTTTGAGGCTGTAATCAGTGGACGTCTGTTGAAGCAATAACGTATAAAATCGAAATGAGGAGGTTAATCCAAGAAATTATGTCACAGAAGTCTTTGATAGTTTCTAAATCGAAGTAAACGCTTTTAAAATGTGAGCTGCCAAATTCTCCTACGCTAGCTATTTGAATGCTTGATTCTCTAAGGATTCAGGCATTGACAGATTTGGATTATTAATGAAGATTTTTCTTACATATAACAATGTAGGTGATTTCTTTCTAATTTTATTAAAATTTCTTTATACCATCTTCTTTGTGCACGTTTTTTTCTTTTTTTTTTCATGTTTACTTTTCTGAAGCTTTGAACAAACGCATTTTACAGTAGAGATTGACATTATTACTTAATTTTTCCTTCAAAAAAAATCAATTAACAAGCATATTAAAAGTAGAATTAAAGTTGAAAAGTACGTCTGCAGTATTGTGTGAACTGTACGCACCTTTTCTCACCTCATCTTTTCTCTCCTCATTTACTCTCCAAAATAAGGACACAAAATGTTACACAATCAGGTGGCTTTTTCTTTAATAGTTCCATCAAGTGGTTCTCATAAACTTATGCGGTCTAACCAGGCAAGTAATTCGTTATCTGGTAAAACTTGATTTTTTAATATAAACTATATGTTTTAAATCGACTAAATCCAATACGAGTGATAAAGCAAGAAAAAAGACGTCCCGAACTTTTATGGCCAACAAGAATAATGTGTAGGAATAAAAGCAATAAATGGACCATTTGATTTGTGATGAACAGTTATTATACAAATTAAATTGAAATTACAATTTATCCAAAGAGAAAGAAATAAAATCCACATGATATCATGTGAAAACACCCAGCTCACTAACGAGAAATCGGCTCAGGTAAGAAATGGATGCAATCACGAGAAGTCAATGTGAGGAAGAAGAGGAGGTAAAGGAAAAAAAGGAAAAAATCTGTCCAGGAGAAGTGCTTTTAAACTCTAGTCTCATGAAATAATAACATGAACAAGAATGAATGAAAGTGGTGAATGAAACCTACATCAGCACTAAGCATGAATGGCCCGTAGATTTATGTTAACAAATTTGAGCAGATTGAAGAGAAAATCTTAGTGTTATAGGGCTCGAAATAGATAATTCGCATTACCGATAACTTAACTGGTGTTTTGATTAGATTCCGCACTGTTATCATTCTCGATATTGCGTGCATATTTGGCGTTCAGCCAGTTCAGTACTTCGGTCTGCGTAACACCGAATGATTGAGTGTTGGTTTTGACTATATATACTCCATGAGAAAAGATCATTTTTCAATGTTGTCATACTCCAGTGGGATCAAAAACAAATCGTAATCGCAGCTTTTCCTCCATTTGTCGACTACTAATCTTGATTGTGAAAAGTTTAGGAAGGGAGTTGTTATGAATGTGACAGAAAAATCGAAACTTTTTCTGAACCTTCAGGAAAAGTAATTAAATACTGGGAATTGTTTTAGTAGAATTGTCGAGCGTGTTACACTAAGGGAATGAACACAGTCCAGCATATCACAAATTGAAACAAACATTTGGTGGATTCATCGATTTGTAAAATTAAGATAAAATTCCCAAAACTGCTCCTAGTACAAGATAAACTTAAGTATCTAATAATTTTTTCCTACAAAACAATTAAGCACGTCAATTTGTTCTATTCAAACAAAAACTTATTAGCCCAGTCCTGCTAGCCTAACAAATTATTAAAGATCACTAACCTTTCAACTCCTAATGTTCTTTTTAATAAATTTTGATACCCCTCTTAATAAATTAAAATAATTTGTCGGAAAATAAAACCATACTGTTGAGAAATCCAAAATCGTGGAAGTCTTTGCAAGTCTTCTTTTGAAAACCTGAGATTTGTACCCTATACCCAAGAGTTCATCATTTTGTCAATTTTAAAATTTATCGCGTCAGTTCTCTTCGAATTAACTACGAGTTATAAATGAACGCCAAGGAAAACACTCAATAGAGTCAGTTTTCTTTGTCATTAAATGACTCTGAGAAGCAAAATGTTGCTATTTTTTAGTGAACAAAAATATATTTGGAAATGCTATATTAAACATAACTGAATGACCCTGAGATTCAATGGCAACTGTTAGGATATGGAAGTACATTCGCTGTTTTGAAAGACCGCCATTTATTTCAAAGGTCAGTTGGTAGTAACACCTATAGTTATCTAAATCACAAACTTTCTCTGCCAAATGAGATTTATTCGAACGACTGCTTGAACAAATTTCACATCCACTTCTACCTATACCTTTATCCTCTCCTAAGCGCTGTCTCATTCCTTTAAATGAGAAACTAGTACATCTATTTTAAATCTTTTCATCGTTAGTTTTACCTCTCTACAACTTTTTTTATAACAGGGATTAATCGCAAGGAGAGATAATACTTAACAATGTTCTGTGATGCAAGTGAAAAAAAAAAAATCATAAACAAACAAGCTGAGGTACAGGGAATGAAGTGGCTGGAACTGATAACGATTCAAAAGTAAAAATCAGTGATTCTACTAGATTATAGGAATTCTATCACACCAAAAGGTATATATATTCAAATCAGTTCAGTAGCGTTTGCAGAAACCAGTGTTATTTCATTACAGAAATCAGTTCAACAAATCAAAACGATCTTGAAGACATTGTCTAAAAACACTTAAAACTCCATATGTATAAGCCTGCTTTTAGTGAATTCCAAACGAACTATGCAGTTCTTTACTATGTAGGAGGACCCACGTGTTACACATAACACGTGGGTAGCTACACATATTTATCATAAACTCGCAAACCTTATATAACAAATGTTACACACAGAATAAAAATAGACAAGTACGTCAGATACTTTTTCAACCAGTGTGATGGAATAAAAATCTTTCGGTCGAAAAACAGGAATACCCTAACAGATGAGCTTGAAAGGAACTGATTGTATCGGCAGAGTGAAAACAACGAACAATCGATTTTAACTATGTGTTAGTATGAGGCTTAAATTAGAATATACAAAAGTTAAAGAAAAAAAAAAAACTATAATTTTGAAACATTTAATAATCAATATCTATCTTCTCTATCACGTGAGGCTTCTTCAAGTTTTGTTTTGATGCGAATAAACTGCTGTTTCAAAGATGTATTAGGATTGAGATCTTCCTGTGAAAATAACACAGGAATAAAACCTCTTGCTTTCAGCAAGCGCAAATTTAGTGTCATTGATCCCATTAAAGTGGTCTTATCGTCATCATTACACTGCAATAAATTAAAAAATGTAACAATCACAAAAACATATTTAACAATAAAAAAATACAAGTAAAGAAAAAGAAATATTGTCCACTATAAATAAAAAAGTATTGGGATTTCACAAAAGTAAATAAATAAAATAAAGTGTATAAAAAAACAACCCAAAATTCCCCATCAAGAAAAGCGGATACTCACCGGTAGTGTTCGATCTCTCCAGGAGAGATAAATTACGGCCAGACGAGAAACGTTCGTTTCATCGAAATCACTTAGTGGAATAAAACGATTCCTCCTAACATCAAGTTTAATGACCGCATTAACAAAAATACCATCTTTAGTAAGTGCAGGAGGAACTGCATGTGAATTCACTGGCGCTATTTTATGCAATAATGAATGAAAATACCGAGCATTTCCTTCCTCACTCTTTCCATAACGTAATCTCAGAGCCATGTCATTCTGAAACGCAGTTTGCCATTTAGTCTGCTGAATATAAAAAGAAAGCCTTTCCATATTTCACCATGAATATTCAGATAAAATTAAGGTAAATTTCCTTCGTATTTCTCGGCCCTGTCATTGGTTTTCGAAAACCACCTACCCTGAGAAAAAAATGAAACAGCAGTATGGTCAACCGATAAAAAATGTTCCAAAACAAACCACAGTTGCTGGTGGAAGCCGCATGAGGCCTGACATATCTATTGAAGGCCCTTGATAGTCTTTATTTAATATCCCTTTCAAAAAATATTGCACTTGAGCAATGGTTGTTACTGTCATTAGTTTTTGAAAATCACCTACCCTGAAAAAGAAATTTCTCAAATGTTCGAACTACAAGACAATTCCGAATTACATTCATTTCTAATAATTAAAGAATTCTATAATCAAAAATAAAAATTTCTCGAACCCTTCCAATATATTTATAACGAATGATGGTTGTAAAATAGTCTGCGCTAGTTCTGAAGATAGTCTGTTGCACACCGCTAAAGCATAGATCGTACTAAGCCACGCTCTGGGCGAATCAACACTTGAAGAAGTCAACTTTTCACACAGAAATCCACTGGCTTTTTGAATTAAATGACCTTTACCAGCAACTGCACACCAGTGCACAGCGTATGATAATTCGGCAGCAGCAGCAACCCTGATAACAAAGCAATTACAGCAGAAAAAATATTAAAATTCTGAACATAAGAGATACGCGCCACAAATAATGTTAATTCCAATGCCTTAGACGGGATGGAGAACTGCCATAATTGAAAAAAAAAAATAATAATAATAATAAACGCTGATAATGACAATGATGATAGAATAGTGGAAAGGGCAGTGAACAATAACCATACCACTTAAGACCCATATCTTAAAAAAACTTTAAAACAAACATCTGATTATTATTAATCCATGCAGCAACAGCATCCCATGTTTGGGAATGACCAATATGCAATTTTGCCAGTGAGCTAACGATCGAATTAATTTGTGACCACTTGGTAAAACGATTAATATGGGCACAACTTTCGGCAGCTATAAGTCGTCGAAGCCTGTTATCCATGAGCTGTAGCTTTGCAGCTGACTGTGATAACGTTAATAGCTCACTGATCTTAAAATAACATAGTATTCTCACAGACCAGAACTTTAACATTACAGGAAATTTTTTATTAAACAACAACGTGGCACCAATCAGAAAATTAGGGATAGACGACTGCTATAATGTAGAAAAAGTCAATTAAGTTGAATAATAACCGTTAAGCTCTGTTTGTTCTGCTCAAAAATACTGCAAATGAGACGTAAAACATGAGGCGGTCGACTTGAACTGCTTGCCAAACTTGCCATCAAGCCAACAAGTTCACTAGAAGACATGGAAGATATACAGCCTTTTGCCTTTTCAACAAATACATTGAACCAACTATCATTTTTATTCCAACATATCATCATAGAAGCAACATCTCTCGGTTCCGTGATTTCACTGAAAATCGAAACATCAGTAGACGTTACCTCGTTATATGAAACAGTTCTTAGCATTCTATTACGAGCAGCAGAAACATTATAAAACCACTAAAAATGATATCTTACATATAAGGGGAAATTTATTTCGCTTGGGCTATCAATAAAACTAATTCAGCTCTATGTTAATCCGGACCTCATCAGAAATGGCATAAGGAAAATAAGAACAACATTTACAAATACAAACTTGGCTTTCAGTTGTAACCATTCCTTTATCTGACCAAATAAATCGTCAGGGAAGTTGGTTTTCTTGCTATTCACTAAGGCAGCCAAGCGGACAACTGGTGAGATCGGCGCAGATAACAAATCGGTTGAAAAATGCCGTCTTAAAGCACCGATCAGTGTTTCGAAGACAGCTTCTTGAGAAAGATCGAGGGTAACTAATGCGCATATTGCTTCAAGTGTTGAGTTAATGTTCAGCATATCACTTTTCAGTGATTTGTCCATTTCAGCTAACAACTTTCTCAAAAATATTTGTTACAAAATAAATAACTTATGAATAAAATGTAAAGTAAAAAGACCTCTTTAACTAGCATTTTTCTTCTACTTCACATTGACAACTTGCAAAATATCCCAGTTCCGCTGAAGCATATCGTATTCTTAACAAAATGTAAGCAGTGTTGACACATGAGGGACTCGAACTCTACGTAGAATTCGAACAGTAGTAAAATTTCAGGAACTATTTTGCGTTTTCGCTTCAATTTTTTTTGAGATCTAAGGAGCAACTCGGTTCCACATAAACAAATAGAAATATTAAATACAAGCCATTTCATATATAAATATATTTTTTAAATTAACTAGCAGATTTACTTCTTTAGAAAAATTGTTGCCCTCTGAACATCACCACTCTCCACAGCGAGTTCGGCAAAACGTGTTAAAACTCTTACAGAAATGCCACCACTTATTGGATCGTCCATCTTCGAGCAAATCTAAGCAAGCAGAATGTGGGAGAATAAATTAATGATATAGGAAAATATGAAGAATCTATGTCAATATTAGTGAATTTATTAAGCAATGGCACAGGAAATAACATACAGAATAGATAACATCGAAATATATAGCAAAAAGAACATCTATTATTTGCTTCCACCAGATATAGGATATGAAGTATTAAATCTTCATGTTTTAGCACGTACATTCATCAGATTACTAATAACACATTAAGTACGCCGAACAAAAAAAAAAAGGATCCATCGTTATTGCAAGCAGTATCAGAACAATTTAAAAATAACTAGTAAAAATTCCGAAGAAAAAGTTACTCATTAATAAATAATTCAAAAAATAACCATGAAATTACCTTTATGAGACTTTCAACATTTGAAACTGTACTGATCTCAACTTCTTCGGCGTTTTTTTCATTTGTGAGATTTGAAATCAACCGATCTAAGCTACTTCCACTAGTTTTTGTAGCTGTTTCAGGTGAGTAAAAACGCCGTGTTACTATATTTGCTGCGTAAACTTCTTGGTGTTGCGCTCCCAACCACACCAAGCCTGACACGCGTCGGAAAAACGACAAAGAAAATCGCTTTGCCGCCATTTCAGCTTGTCCAGGCAATCGCTTCTTTTACCTAATATCCATTAAGACTGACCCAGGACTAAATTCTAATCTGAAATGTCTTAACAATAATTCATTCTTTCAGTAAGCTGCGAAAACCAGATCTCCCAGTTATGTAACGCACTGAAATCCCGAGATACTCGTAATGTTAGTTCTTTTTGAAATCGAACTGCATTTATTTCAAACCCCAGAAATAACCTCCCAGGGGAATAAAGTATGAGGAAAAAAAAAAAATTTAAATGGGTCGGATGAGTGACTGACGCTCATATCGAGATATAACTTCATAAAGCGTGCAATATTATGCAAAATTTTACTAAGTTGCTTTACTAATTTTTATCTATTTAGCGTCAAATCGCATGCGATCACATGTAAATGTAATTAGCAAAAGTATCGATGCACCACCGAAGAAGCGTAAATTACGTGGGTAAGAACACACTTTATCTGAAACATATCTAGGTTTCTATTAACATATATAACGGCCTACTAAAAATCTAACACATCAATACGCTACAAACAAAGTCTTCGGTACATACCATTAGTAAATACACTAATCATTTAATTTGGCATTCGTGTCCTACAATTTAATCATACATATTCATTTTCAAAAAAAAAAAAAATGAAAAATGATATAAATAATACACAAAATCGCTAAGATGACTAGCTGAATTCTGACAAGTTTTGTTAACTGTATGCGTTTCCTACCGATTTCACGTCCTCTTGAACTCCCCCAAGTTTTTTCAACTTTCCCTCACGGCACTTACTTGCTATCGGTCTTGTAGCCCAATTTAGCCTCAGATGTGGTTTACCACCCTCTTCGGGCTGCAATCTCATACAACTCACTCCAAAGTTCAACTCACAATAACCTTTCTTACTCGTACAGGTCTAATACCTTATATGGACTGTAGCCTCTTCCAAGAGGAGTTTGGGTGTAAGAATGCATATGGATAGTTACACCTATATGCTACATTTCCGTTTAGTGCAAATTGTCTATTGAATTCAGCGTTGGGCTTTTTCCTGTTTATTCACCTTTACTAGGTTCCGCCGCTTATATGCTTAAATTCAGTGAGTAATCACTGGGCTACGGTCAAAAGAAAAACACTACCACGTATCTAATAACATAAACACATATTACCATCATATCTTTCATTAAGCACGATTAATAAATTATTTATTAATCAATGGTTCCTTCTGAAGCTGTCCTCACCATAGCTAGATAAGTAATAAATAGTTACATTCAGTAAAGCTAATGATTAGAGAAGTAGAACGAAACGTCTTCAACCTATTCTCAAACCTTCAATGAGTATGAAGTCTTGCTTGTTAGAAATAATGAATCATAGGTATTAAATGTGTACTTCAAGTGGGTCATTGTTGGTAAGCTGAACTGGCGCTGTGGGACGAATTAAATGTTGAGTTAAAAAGACAGTGACCATAAAAATTGGAAGCCGCTAAGTGTGTGACAACTCACCTGCTGAATCAGCTAGCTCTGAAAACAGATGGCGTTTGAGCGTGAGAAATTTCTAACCTAATTTACATTTTATTTCGACACCTTTTAGCAGATCCCATCGTTCCTCTAACTGAAGTAAATTCAAGAAATAATACAAATTAGATGTATAGAAAATATCGTCCCAATGAAGAAAACATCACCAACTCCTAGATCTTGGATTTTCAACCCCAACTGTGAGTATGGTACACTTTGAATTCGAAATCTGGTGAATCTGTGGTATCCATTGTGAGATAAACGCAAAATAACATTTTTCTTCTTATGTCCCCCTCCTCACCACTTCCTGGTATCTTTTCTTTTCCTGTTGATGCACTTGGCTTTTCTCCTTCTGTGGAAATCTTACTATTCTACTTCTAACATAACAGTTAAAAATACTCAGTGAGCATCTTTTGCTGCGGGAAGTCAACTTACTGGAACTACCATGTGAATTGCAAAATCTCAATCGCACAACTGAGAGCTTTCCCCACCACTTCACTAACACAGCTTTACCCCGAAAGCTGCAAAACACCCAGTTTCCTGAAACTCCCATAATATCAACCTTGCCCAGTGTTGCATCTCTGCTGCATGCTATGGAGAGTGAAACAAGTAGCTCACAATGGGCATACACGGCGTTTCCCTTGCTATCACTGGAGAATGATAACATACTGTTTGAAGAAGGCAGAGAAATTCGAATGGCTTCTTCGCTTTGATTACGGATCGGATTTGACTCAGCAGATGCAACACGTCCCGGAATAAGGAAACTTTCTGGCAAAATACAATTTTTGCTATACAAACTTCTTCCCCTAACTGCTACAACTGCACATATTTTTAAAAAATAAATAATTCTTTAAATGTCGTCACTGTCGTCACTAATACATCCCAACTTTAACAGTACAGACAGATTGACTCATTAGTAATGTGGTAACGATGGCTTCCAGCTTTGATCTAATAGTCAAACATTTTTTAAAATTTTCTTTTTTTAATACCTTAAACATCATGAAAACACCTAAGTATATGCAAAACTGGCAACCCATCGGACCAAACAACTGTACACTGCATAAAAAAAGAAACTGATGGAAATTCTGCTGTTTAAACAGAGTGTTGGAGTCATGTAATAATGAGATAGTCATAAGTTCATAAAAATGATGGAGAACATCCATTGACGAATTTTTCTGGTAAGCAAATAACGGTAAACAAGAAATTTATTGAAGAACAACCTTTAATAAACACATGAGGATATCACCCCAACTTTTTTAAACAATTGCATTTCGAGCCGATAAGTTGCTATCAGTTAGTACGATACCAGTTTATAAGCTGCTCTTGGGTTCTTACTCTCTGTTTTTTATTGCTCTGATAGCATTAGCTCGTACGCGACGCAAAAGGAGCGTCGGATACGTAATGTTGGATTTCCATTTCCTATATCCATTCGATTGTACTGTACGGTCATGCCTTTGAACTTGACTACGTCGATTAAACCCACTGCCATTAGCGCGGAATTTGTTCAACGAAACGGTATTTCTCAAAATTGTCATCAAATTATAACGAATTTATAGCCATTTTAAATTTATTAAAATGATATTATAACTGCTTCGATAGTTTTTTAACAAATAATTTTTCCTTCATCGAAATAAGGACATCTAGAAATGGAGGATAAAAGTCTAGAAATAAAAGCTACTACCACCAACCTTAACTGAGGTACTGAATTAAATACGCACATATCTATTAATTCCCCTTTCAAAATGAAGTCTTTAACTGTAAAGAGAAAAATGAAAAGCAGCCAAAGGTAAACTTCAGGAAATATTAAAAGATCAAATCAAATTATAGTTTTTAAAATTTAAACTACTTGTAAATAATGCTGATTCATTCTGCCAAATATAAAACGATTACACTACTTGCTGAAGCTAGGTTATGACTGAGAAATAACGGAACCCGATAAAATTCAGTTTTGGAAAAACTGCACGTCATTACCCCTGAATACATTGGCCTTGCAGTCCAATTTTTCCGCCAATTTTATTCGACGGAGTGGTACTCGTGACACTGGATGATGCAGTATCATACGTTGCCAAGTCCGAATCCGATGATGAGCATGATAAAGTCAATTTTTCGCCCATAAAATCAACTTTTCCTTTCAATGATAGATCCAGTGCTTTGTCAGAAATTTGTACAGACTGTAAATCGGAATAATTGACATGAGAAATATCTCTTATAAAATCTAACACATACTTTCATCTTCATATGAAGTGGTAGAAGAAAAGTGATTCAAGAGTATATGTCTATGTAAATTCGAACAACTCATAATCTGAAGAACAGCAGGACAGAACCACTGTTCTTCTAAAGAGTATTTTGTATAAGTGTAATACTAGAGTCCAGAAATTCCTTTCTAAAATGGTTACATATATATCTAATAGAGAGATGGAACCAGATGGGACTTGAAACTATAGATGTGTTCAAATCTTAAAAAGATACGTCGTACTACTATTCCAAAGTAGGAATGTGTGGTGCAAAGGTCATGTTTTTTAGCACAGTTTGAAGATACTACAACTTTTTTTTCATTGTTACGAAATATTGATACTTCATGATCACAGATGTGTTCTTTCCACAAAATATATACACTGAAGAACTACCAGTTAGAAAAGTACTTGAATTATTTATGAACATACCGCTGCCTTCGTCAAGGATATTAGTTTTCAACGCGTTTGAAAAGACCTAACCATTTTTGAACTGATAAAGTTTCAACACGAGTTTTTCTTTTTCCTTTTTTTTATATATAATTCAGATAAAAAAGTGTAGCTAAAGCTTCTCGAGTTTCAAAAGCACTAGTGCAAATTCATAAATTGGGTACCTGCACCGCTAATTGCTCTTTCGAGAAATCTTTTCCACCTTCTGTAATGATTTTTATCAATAAAAGTGTTATAAAGCAAAAATATCAAAAATACCATACTTCAGTGCTACTTTCTAATTAATTAATATTCTTTTCACTTTCTCCTATAACCATAACATTGGTGATTCCAACAATCAGGTAAGATTCTCTTCAGCTATAATTTATAACTTAGCTAATTATAAATTTTAAGTCTTTAAGTTTAAGAATTTCCAACACGTATTACTGTTGCTTTTTATTATTTTATTAAAAAGTTATCAGAAGGCTGAAAAGATGTGAAAGGGCGGCAACTTTTGGATATGATAAGTGAGACAAAGAAATTAACCTTTGACGGAAAGCGCTCTGAATCCCCATTGTAATGCGTGCTTTTCAAACTCTCGATGGCTATTAAGAGTACGTTCCAGTTCTCCTTTGAGACACTTCAATGCGTTTTTCAAACAAGCAATTTCTCTAAAAACTTTAATATTCGAAATATCCATATTCGAGTATTTTTAAAATAAAAAGAATGAAGAAAATTCGGAAAACCCAAATAAAATTCATATGTAAAAGTGTTTATTTAAAAGTTTAAAAATACGTGACTTTTGATAAATTTTCTAATTACAAATGACATAGCATCTAAAGTTATTTATAGGAAAATTTGTTCCCATATATCAATAAAATGCTAAGCTGGATTTTACATTTCGAGCTGACTCTTCACTTCTGAATCCTGCTTTGCCACTTGAAGTTGATGCCAAAGTTGCACAACCTACGAAGATAAATCTTCTGTATAAAATTAGATTAGTTTGTAAAAGTGTGCTGCTAAGTGAAATGAATGATTTAAAATGTTAAAGTCGAATATCACAAAAGAAAAAAGCTTACCAGTGCTATATCAGTGGACAGAACTTCTGCTTGATTTTATATAAAAAAATTCCCTTAACAGCTAAAACATTTTCTTAAGACAAGAATAGTGATTAAGAAGTTTAGAAAAGTAGCTAGAAAAATTGCGGAAGCAAAAATTTTTTCAACTGCTTGTTGAAACAGGTACTCAAAACTTCATTTTGACACCAAGGATTTTGAGCGAGGATGATCAAACGAAATGAAACATGAAAGGAAAACTAAACCAGAAAGCAGCAAAGTGCATATGAACATTTCAAAGGTAGCTTTCACTTATTTCTAAAAGCATGCAAAATGTAGATCAGAAGAGTGAGATAAAAAGCTAGCTAATTCTCAGCGAGCTTACCTTTCTAACCAAGCGATGCTCCATCAGTACCTTTTGGGAATGTTGGAATGCGATCGTCTCTCTAATTCGCTTTTCTGCACGTTCGATCAACACTTTTGGAGGCTTCAGTATACATTTTAAAGTTGAAAAGGAAATGAGCACAAAAATAGTTGTTAGTTGAAAGTTCAGAAATTTAAAACTTTGCATGCAGCACAATGACACAATATCTATGAACCATAACTGTTTTGGAAATCCATATCAAGGAACAAAGAGGTTATTTGTTTAAAAGATTCTAACACTGGTAAGAAAACGCAACATTGCCATCTCCGATGGAATTTTACGACTAAACAACCGTTCTAGATAATAAATATGGGAGATAAATGAATGAACGAATAATTGTTCTTCATGACGATACTGTGCACCTACTAGGAAGAATTTCTGAATATGTGGCGGTAATGTGGCATCAATTGCATGCGTTGAAATCCCACTGCGCTGACAGATTTTGCATATTTTTACGACATCTGAAAAGGTTACTTTTGGGAAATGAATGAGAGAACGATTAGTTGGTTAAAATTGCAAATGATGAAAAAGGAACCAGTGTCACCGAAGCATTCATTGCACAAGATATGTCCACAGCTGGTGAGACGATAACTAGGGATGAGAATCCAGTTTTCTGGACGTCGTACACAATTATTGCAGTGGAACCAAAACTCCATCTCTATCCTGCAGTTCTTAGCAATGACGGTGTCAAACCGAAATTAACACAAGGTTACGTAACTTCACGTCCCGTTCACTGTCTTACCACATTAGACGATGCCTACTCCACAACGCCAATCCAAGGTCTTTACACAATCGATTAGTAGCGCACTGCCAGGAGACGTCGTAACACTCACGCAAACACTGGTAGTCGCGATGACAGGGTAGGAAATAGTAGAGTAAAGTAGGCAGAGGAAACTAGAGATTAGACGTGCGTCTCCTAGAAGACAGCCAGGCTGTTCAATGTGGATGTTTGCTGGTGGATGGCACGTCTTCCTGTGGATCTGCACGTATAATGAGAGGAGGTTCTGGATTGTGGCTACTGGTTACTACTCGCTCCGGCTCGACATTCTCCCGTGTTCTGATCCAACTGCATATATTTTGTTAACAATATGAATGACTCTTTTTTCGGTCTCATCCGGAATGACCTGAAGTTGATGCATCATTAACTTGCCGCATATCTCGAGCAAACTTCCTGTGATGATTCACTGAAAGACGAAGACAGGAAATCTTACAACTTACCTATTACAACAAAGATTGAAATTCTAAAATGTCATTGCATAATCTTCTTTTTCCATATAGATTGAAAACAATTTTAATTCAGGATGTGTACAACAACAGTATTTGCATGATCAAAGATGATATTCGGTAATGGAAGGTGAATCAATTCATTCCTTCATCTAACTTTAAATAGAGTGAAACGCGGGAAAGGCTTTAGTAGTAGACGGTAATGCGACATCGCTGAGGTTCACTTGAAGTTCGTAGAGCTGTGAGCACTTTTTGCACTTCGCACAAATCACTGTGACCTTTTGTCTGCTGGTAATGATAGCTCTTTCTTGATCCCATCTAGAAAAGTTTTTGTTTAAATCGTAAATAAAAATTAGGAAAGAACAATAAGAATAATAAATAGTTTTAGTGCAAATTGAAGCAGTTAAGAAGCACGCCATTCCTTTCTCTAGGACTAGACAACAATCATCTGACACAAATAGTTGAACTTCAAAGCATCAACATCGGAATTTCTATCCTGGAAAATTTCACTTCTCATTAATCTAATTTCCTTGGAAATGCCACTTGCCAGTTCTTCTAAATGTTTTGAAGCGCTGCTCCTCTTTGGAGTGTTTGTTCTGGGAATGGTGTTTCATAATCAGTATGGGATCCATACTGCGAAGGAGAGATATCCCATGATGAATCCGTTTTTTGCCTTCGTTTGAGTAGGAAATACTAAAAAATCTCTCTTTTGTACTATAATCTTATGTGGAACATAATTTTGCACACAAAAAAACGGATGTTTTTTTACATGTTAACGCCTTTGAGAAATGATAAAAACCAATTTCAGAAAATGATTTTTAATAACACTAACGTAAACCTATAAGAATGAATCAGAATGACGATTGTGAATACAACTGAAACTGCGACCAAAACTGCAAATTTTTACCCTAAACAAATCAGAGATTACCGGAAAATACAATCCACAGATTTTGATCAGGAATTTTCTTTAATTTAAAACTTCAAAATTCCTTCGCAACTAATTTAATGACCGCTTACCGTATAAAAATAACGCTCCACCCAACGCTTTCTTCTCTGTAATATGATGGCTAGTCCAGGAATGTGGTTCTGCTCGATAAATATTGCCGTTACAGGTAAACCGAAAAGAGCCACCACTTACCTAATTGTTTGAAAGTTTAAATGACTGGGAGTGAAAGGAGTTTGTTATCTAAACGTTCTAGACAGAGATGTTCTTATATTGCCAATGCAAAATAAAGGGCAAAGGCTCTACACTGTATTGTTCTAAGCAACATGACGCTCACTGCATCGGAGATGTTAGTTGCCTTCAATTTAGCATTTTCACCACTCAGTACAAACTGCATCATATTGCTATCAGAGATAATAATGTCTTTCAGTCCGTACTGTTCAACATCGAATTTTCTCTCGAAGTACTCACGAAATGCTCTGCAATACGTTTAAAAGCTTGAGAAATAATAATTTAGAGAAGTCTCTTAGCACCAAAATATACCTAAACAACTCCAATGTTATCTTGAAAACTTGAAGTTCAGACTTTTTTCTCAATTTTAATTATTTCTAGTTGCTGTCATCTTTCAGGAAAAAAATTCAATGGAAAAAAAGAAGATTCAATAGCTTACTCATTTATATCCTGACGGTGTTTATCACAAAGCAAAGGTCCTGTGAGGGAAAACCCCACCCTGATAAGTTTCAATAACTTTGTCAGTACTGTTAGGAAACCATTCACACCAATGTCGATATCCAGGCAGAATTTCTCAGTCTCTCTTGTTTAAAAAGTTATTTGAATTGCCGGAACAACCACCGTAGTTGAATCGAGTGCAACTTCTATTTATATGATCGTAATAGTAGTATCGCTTAATATTCACTGAGCAGAATCCGACATCAGGAGGTAAACGACAGACATAACCTGAAGTTTATCAGCGTTTGCTGCTAAAATTTATACGTTCCCGTCACTTTGATTAATTTCTCTAATTCCTTCTTTTTTTCCTTTTATTCCAACTTTATTAATCTAATTACTTCAATTTGTTTTATGCCACATTCTCCTAACCAAACTCTAGAATTGTTTCCTCTGTTCGTGATTTGACTGGAGTGATTAATAAGGGCTTGTTCGCATTTCATAATTTACCCATTTCTAAAACTATTACTCTCTGACTAAAGAATTTTGAACTCCATTTTCTTAAAACAAGCCAACCAACTAATTTAGGCAACCTTCAAATTAATGCAGTTTAGGCATGATGAACATAAATGTTTTTACCTTCAGCTGGCTTGTTTTCTTCAGCTGCCAAAATTAATTGCCAAATAGCTTTTATAAAGTGCGTTCAAAGAAAAAACTTGTACAAAAAGATCTTACGACTTTGTTTTTTTTTTTGAAGTATAATTTCAATTATTAACAACAAACGTTTGGACACGCAGCACATCCCGAAAATTTGATTCGGTTTTCTGAAATAGTAATGCGTAGGAGGACAGTCATTTGTGGACTGACTACAGTCCATCGGCCAACC
Organism: Setaria digitata; assembly: GCA_003640385.1. Classification (NCBI taxonomy): domain Eukaryota; kingdom Metazoa; phylum Nematoda; class Chromadorea; order Rhabditida; family Setariidae; genus Setaria; species Setaria digitata. Next base: position 158,866 of record RCAB01000025.1, on the reverse strand, counting down.
ATCAGCTTTTTTTGAGAACGGATTCCCATGAAGACAGCTTACCATATCTGGCTTCTCTTCGTTTGTTTCTGGAAAGCAACTTCGAGTGAATTACTATGAATGGCTGCTTAACGCTTATATCCCTAAAAAAAATCTTTCCCTTTGAATTCATTATTTTCTCATTTTCAGCAATACCATAACATACTCCACGCATGGCTGGATCGTAACCAGTGCAGTAATATCCTTGGGGACATAGTTCAGAGCGTTTTTCGGAACAAGGCAGCTGAATATAAGTTGCCTCGTCTAATGCCGGCTTTTTCCTGTCACTGGATTTGCTTCACCTACAAAAAAGCTGAGAAATAAAAATTGTTGATTTTGATAGAAATGATATGCATCCAAATATCGCATCAGATCAAGTTGATAATTAATCAATAGATAGGGTACTAAAGAAGACATTATTATATTTCTTACTTCAGATGCCTAGTGAATATTAATCCCAAAGCTACATTCGAAAATGAAAACTGACATGATGGTATAGGAATACATGTGGACTCCGAGCAAATTTTCCGTCGCAATAAGCAGACCTGATCACCGCGACATTGAACCGCATGACACAAGTTGCGACAACGACAGTTCTTTGGACAATTACTATCGTTCATTTCAAAAGCGAATGGGCAGATCGCATTGTCGCACATAATCGAGCAGTTTTTTTTTTTATCTAAATATCAAGACTTTTTGAAGCTCAGATATCTGGAAGAAACAACATATTTGCGTGCTAAATAAATATTCCTTAATACACTAGCTGATCAAGCATTACTGAGCAATTCTGGAGTAAAATTTTATGTAATTCAAACACATTAGCAAGCACTATCTTGATTTCTGACCACATTTACCCATTCTAATTTTTTTAAATGCCAGTTATTAACTTAAAAGAAATGCATGAAGAATGAATCGAATGAACATGTTTCAAAGAATTTCGATTACGAAAGAGTCTATTTTCACTGTCAACGAAATTCAACCTTACTGGAGCACATGTATATACAAATGAAGGAGATGAATCGGGCAATTTCATTTTTGAACCGTGTATAGAAGTACCAATGATTACGTCCACACACCAGCATTCATTATTATTATCACACTGAACTGTTTCAAACATACCTAAAAATTTTAACATGAAACAAAAATCAATTATTGGCAAACACAAAAACTACTGGTTCCAAAGCTCACAGGTTCAAAAACTTTCTTCTGGAAGTATGTTATCACTTACCTGTATGTTTATTACACAATGGGGTACGCAAGCTAACAGTGACACCCGAATCTGTAAGCTTTCCAATAGCACCATACAGTAAAATACAATCTGCAAGCAAATAACGAATCAGTTATTCATAAAAATGAAGCAAAATAATTTTCTTAATTTAACGAATTCTGATTGCAAGTTTTTGATAATTTTTATTTATGTAAATACTGTCGAAAAATGATTGTCAAGACAATAAGGTGCTAAATTAACCTACTTGTTGCAACTTCTGGAAGAACATAAAACTTGTTACAACAATAATCACAACACAATTGTACTCCAGGACACGTCGAATCACTGGAGCATTCCACATTGCAATCTGAATAATATGGATTTTAGTATCTAAAAATTTACTAGGAATAAATAAGAGTAAGTTTATTTGGGAAGAAAACGAACTTTGTGAGGAGAAAGTCTTCGAAGACATGGCTGTAGGACTGTCCCAATTTTCGTTTTGGAAATGTTCTATCGACTTTCTCGTTATCTGAATTAATGCATCTTTTTTAGTTGAGAAGGAAGAGCAGTGCGGTTCTTGATTTGTAATAATTTTTAAGCAGGAACTGATCTAAATCGCTTTATATCAATATGTAATCTCTATGCATATACTATTAATACGTAGCCTATACATTCTCAATCTTCCAAAAAACATTACCATGTACGATAATTATTTTGTTTTTTTTTTTGCATGACTGGAAGATTCAGTTGGAAAATTTAAGTATGACTTGGAAATGGTACCCTCTCATGACTCAGTGTAATTTTGCAAACAATTTTATAAATAAAAGTAACCTGTGGAACAACATATTCCATGCGTTTGCTCATTCGATAATAATTTGCACAAGCCTCTACCACAGTCTTCATTTAGTGCACATGAATATACATTATTATTTCTGTCACGTAAAGCTTTCGAGTGTTTTTGGCAGGGATTCGACTTACCTGAAATCTTCATTTAGACAGTCCAAGAAGAACTGGAAGATTTTTTTGTTTTCTGGATTAATTGGGATTGAACATTTGCAAAAAAGTTTGCAGTGTTCAAATAAGATTTTAAAATCTGATTGAGAATAATCTATAATAGCATATAATACAAGTATCCACAGTCCATTCGAAACTGGAAGTACGGGAGGCTAGCATTAACACACATACATCCTCTTCCCGAGTGCACTTCACCTCCTTCAATTAAAAACTCATATCTCTTTTCACAGCAGCATATTTATCTGACTTATAGAAACTAGAACTTATACAGCATTCGCAAAAAAAAAAAGAAGGAAATGTGGACAAATTAAGCGCTTACTTCGCACAGATTTTTACATTCACAGAAATCATTCAGTGGACATCCACTGGCATCTAGCCGAGGACCATGCTCACATTTAATTTGATCAGGCCTAATTAGGTGAAATTTAATGGAACGATTTAACTTATAAACGTTTTTCAGAGCGTTACATCAATATGACAGCAACTGCTGCACTGAATGAGTAAAAAGCATTTTTGCTGACATTCATTGAGACGAAAGTATGAAGTCATACCATTTTGAGAGACACTTCATAAAGTCATGAAAAAGTTTACCTTGACACGGTCTTTCAACAGCTCGAGTGCTAAACATTTCTTCACCGGTCTCAATATCAACGCACCAGCACTGCCTAAAACGATTCCTGATTTTCTTTCAAAACCTTATAAACACAGTTTTGCTTACACAATATATTGCTTACTTCACGAGATTAGAATTCTTCCATTTATTCATTTTTAACAAATGAACCTGAATTGTTGGTCGCACTTCTTTTTCAATTCTTTTGAATGTTCCATCGTTACATTCATTTCACGGACCATCAAAATGTATCGTCTTATTCTCATTGTTATAAAATGCCAATTTGTGAATACAAGCTGGAAATATTGCCCAATTAAAGCATTATGCAATTCAGATTTCCTTCCATTCAATCTTCTATATCGAAAATGTTACTACTTTTCATCAAAACTTGCTCTCATTCGCAACTAAATTCAAGGATGATTCCTTGTAGCACGACGAACTAGCGCATTTCTCATGACCTAACCCTGCGATCAATTCAACACTGTAATTGTAAATAAACAATAATTAGTGATCTTTGAACCTGCAAATGTAAGTTAAATTCTTACCTGTCGCAATATGAGGAAATGCACATGAGCTGCTACAATCTTTAACACAGCATTTCTGAAAACTTGGGTAATCGCTATCTTTTATACAGCCAGTCTTGCAGCTTGAATCCGAAATCTCATCAATTGAACAACTCCTCAACTTATTTTCATGAAAACCTAGAAATATGAGTGTTGTTGAAAAGAGAAAATTTTTAAAAGGACAAACAGATATGCGAGTTTTGAAACTAAGGGTGAGTCCATAAGCTCCAAATCATTAATGGAATTTATATTCTCATCAGTCGGTCAACAGTAATTTAGAAGACACAATTGTAATAACAGGACCCTCAACTGAGTTTATATACCAAAAAATGCTTCTGCATGACACCTTTAGAAAGCACTTCTTTCGAGCTTAAAGCAATTTGTCGGTCCACTTCCTCAGTTTTTAAATCTATGCAAGATGTTCCACAGCCGTTGAAACAGCATTTCCTGGATAAGCATTCACTATTTGTACGGCACTCTATATTACACCTCGCGGAATCAGCAGACAGAATTTCAAATGTTGTTGAACATATGGTGATGAAACTGAAATCTTGTCAAAAGATTTGAATTTCAAATACTAGAGCCCTTAAATTTTAGTTTTCATAGTAAAGCAGTTAAGTTATACCGTAGATTAGAATGGCTTTAACTTCAATAAATGGCAAAAAATTTTATTTGAGTCAATGTGGTAACCTACCGTTTCCAGTACGACAATACGATGACGAGAATGATAATGGTATGCCAACTTGATGACAGAAGTAACCTAGTGGACAATGCGACTCTCTTTCGTGTTGCAAAGCACAAAGTTATGTACATTGGATAACGTTAATGGTTCACCCTTCGGACAAGCATTTAATATACCTAAATGTTTTAATAACGGAAATTACAGTATTGCGAAGAGCACTATAGAAGAAGTGCAGTGTGATGACTTGTGATTTAGTCATACTGACAATCTAACACATAATCTCAGCATTCCTGAAAACCCTGAAAATAGGAAGCTGTCTCAGCACTACACTGTTCATCTAAATCCTATTGTTGTACACCCCTAAAAGCAGTCCTTTTTAAAAATATCAATTTCGACAGAAATGAATTTCAGCTCCTTGAACTAGGAGTTCCTAATTTTATGAAAAAAAAAAAACCTAGAAAAACTGAAATATTCTCAGCACCAAAGTTAGAGAAGCATGAGATACGAAAACCAAAAAATAACCGACATTTAGGAATCGGATTGCAGCTTTCAAACATACACTTGACATCAACCACTCGGCAGACGTATTTAGGTGGACAGTGAACGTTTCTGCAAGGATGATGACAAGGACACTGGTCACAACCGCTGTGGTTTTTTTTTTTTTTTTTTGGTAGCTAAAATTAAACAATAAATAGGCTAAACGTTACAACTTGTTGCTGCTATAAGGTTAGTGATAAATTTTAGACAGTAAGAGTAGGCATTTCTTGTCCTTGTCCTACTTTGTAGCAAACAACTCTATATAATTCTCACAGGTAACCATGAATATAAAATTTTATTTTATTTGAATATATCTACTTTAAAAATAAATTAAAAGAATTAAAAAAAAATGGTACTCTAGGGAGCAATCCAATTGACAGTTCAACACGGGACATGAGCGAGGAAAACCACAATTAAGATTTCGATGAAGCGCTCGTGTTCCTGAATGAATAAAGCATTCGTCAGTCATTTTAAAATGACCTTTCGCATCAACGCACCTAAGTTCCGATAGGATAATATTCTATGGAACCCATATTTTTTCATTTTCAGAAGGGAAACTGAAGTAACTGGTAGAAAGCTTACTATGAATCTCATGACCTTTCGCATCAACACACCAAAATAAGTTGCCTAATTTTTAAATCCGAGCAAAATTACCAGATAGACCACATTGCGGAACAAATGAACCGGGTCCAAAACTCTCCGAAGCACTCAGCAGATGAATGCATGCTAAAAAGTATATTGCAAATAAAGAGTAGAAATTCGTCAAACACATGTTTAAAACTAGAATTTACTTTTTGATCATAAAGATTAATTATTTCAACGACTTCTTAGTTTTCCACTGAATCATGAAATGAAAATATTCAGAACACTGATAAGTAGAAAAGTTACACCTGTGGTAATCTCACGATAAACACACAACTTCTTGCATCCATTTGAACAACATTTCTGTGTCATTCGACAATCAACATCTTCAAAGCATTCATTAGTTTCATCTAATAAACAACTTGTTTGACTAATGTGTGGACACTCGCCTAATCTTGTCTGTGCTAAAGCTTTTTTTGAAAACAGGAAGGACAGAATGGTTCTGAGAATGAAATCGTACAGAAGGATTCAGAATTTTAATTCATTTATATATTTTACTTCGATTAACTAAAATATATCTCAATGACCAAATTAAAAATTGCTAGAACAGTCGGCTTTTTTGTTATGGTTGTGTACCCCTATGAAATTTTATATTGTTATATAGGAATTTTTGCCAGAGTTGAAACCCGTTCTAAACTGAATAGAAATACACTGTTCATTGCTATTACATGGGAGTAACTCAGAAGTATTTTCATCGATAACAGTGAATCCTCGTGGACAGAAGTTTGCGAGAAAGTTTGGTACAGCAGACAAGGACTGTCGACATATTTCACCATCTAGGTCACACATACTTCACTTTTCTTTGGACAAATAACATTCTAAAATTTCATTTTTAAATCTTAAGCTGCATAAACAGTTTCACAGCAACAAATGGCAGATCAAAGTTTGAGTATGAGAAAGTCTTTTAAATGTTAAAACTTACCCTGAATTTCTGTGATATTGAGCTGAAGCTTGGAAATTTGCGGGTTACTACTAGTCGAATACAAAACTTATTTAATTAAGACCGATAGATTTTTTTTCGTTACCGTTTTCGGGGAAAAAAAAAATCCTTGAAATATGGAGAAAACACATCATGCAAGCTGGTCACCTTACACAGATTGAAGCAATTACATGTTGCGCAACCATTTCTGTCTGTTTCAAATCCATATACACAACTTTTCCTCCCTGGACAGTGTTGTAATGAACACAGTAGTCGTACTGAAAAAAATTCTAAATCAAGCTTTTGGTCGTTAGAAAAAAGTATTTACCAAAGACTTGCTATGAAGTCAGAAAAATGAAAAAGTAAATAAATAAAATAAATTATACATATATAATTTATTTTATATTTTATTTTATTATTTTATGAATATATATATATATATATATATATATATCCAATAAAAAAAGAATATTTCACGAGACTAAAAGAAAATACAAAGCTGAAGTTATCTTCTAACATCAGGACTTATAGCGAAAATTCATGTTAATTAACCTTGACAGTATGGTTGTTCTACTTTCAGTACTTTAGTTTCTTCTAATTCAAAGCCCGTTTTAGAAACGCACCAGCAATACAACCTGTCACATTGTACCTTTTTATAATGACCATCTGAAGTAAATGCAAGTTTACAAATCAAAGTAATAGAAGTAATTACGGAGGCTGATTTTAAGCAATAATGTGTGGGATAAATAAGAAATTTCAGTGTTAGTTGACAGTAAAAAGTAATCCATGATTAATAAAATCCCGGCTTTTGAAGCAGTAGTTAATATATAATTAAGATTATGGAAAAGGGGAAAAATTTCAACAAACGTTCGTCGCAGCTAACTGAATCTGTGTACCCAAGTTGGTAGAAAGCAATTTTCATTTGCAAACAACCTGAACTATTTTTGTTAAAAAAAATTGAGCTGATATGCGAAGTTAAAATTTGGATTACCTTAGCAAGACTTAGAAGTTTCTCTTAATAACCTGTTGTTTGTTCTGGATAGCTACATCGTTTTCCACAGTTAGTCATGCAGCACTTCTGTAACTCCGTGCAATCGTTATCTGTCTTGCACTGACCAAGTGCTTCTGATTTTACAATTAATTCTTAGCGTAGTTAGTGGACACTGACAAATTCGTACTAGTAGACCAATAGTTGTTGAAATAGACATCATTGCAGGAGTCGAAAAATCTATAATTATAGGCGAAACTTCACTTTAATAACCTTTATGTTAAGGATAAATTTAAAATCAACCTAATATTTGCATATCCCACAACCATCATAGCAGCATTTCTCACCAACTGAGCATCCATCATCTGCAAATCGTTGGATGTTAGGAGAACCAAGTATCTTATAAACTTTGCCTATATATATTTATATTATTCTCTAAACCAGCCTCCGTAAGCAGTATTTCTTAGAAAATCCTTGTTAGTTCAAAAACAATGAGAAACAGATGGATTCCTGAATGCAGATTTCACCTTTTGAACTCTAAGAGTATTTTTCAAAAACCTGCTAAGCAAGGAATATCGCATGATTTGTTGTATTCAATGATCGGTTCCATATATTCGCATTTTGCATCAACATCAAGTTGTCTCGAAGGCAATGGACAACATAGATCCTTGGATTGTATGCCGATATTATTGTTCGGACAGTCCTTCTCATTTTCACAGAGTACTGAGGGAATCGATGAATTTGGTAAACCATCAGTTGAGCAAACATTTGATACACCTCAAATGGAATGTGGTCACTGTAAGGTAACATACTTGCTTTTTTGGGGCATTGAAAAAGGATTCCAAATACGATTTATGGGTTCAAAAAATAAATCACAGATCTCTGAAACTAGACCTAGAGCACTTCGAATGTTTGAAACTTCTGTTAAGAAAAACAATTCCAGAAAGAAATCAGATTTTGAAAAGGTAGAAAATTACAGCGCGGTTGATCGGAGCAATAAGCAGCATTTTCCAAGCATTCCACGCTAACCATTACGCAAACGCATCCCTGCCGACGTGATAGACGTGTACAAGGATTGTGGCATTCGCATGATCGACATCCAACACGCGTAAATTTAAAACCGTAAGGGCAGATTTTCTGACATTTGAACGGCTTACAGTCTAGCCTTCCCTCTGTAAAATGGAAGATCAGTTTCACTGCTGATCTCAAGAGTTTGATCAGCTTACACTGAAACTAGTTTAACAGTAATTGAATATCAAACAGACTTCTAAGTTTGTTTATACTTCATGAATCTCAGTCTGATCAATGAAAATTTACTTTGAATAAAACTAATTTTATTAGAAATTTTAATGCATTCATTCTTTTAAATTTGAAATCTTTTACTTTTTCAATGAGTTTTTTATTCGAGATGCAAATATTAAAAAAATAAATTTCTTAAATTTTTGTTTTGGAATATACATTGTAATATACGAAATGTGGAATAAAACTTATTGCTTCAAACTAGAACATTTTACTAAAAACTCCAATAAATTTTCAGGATACTTTAAAGGAAGAAATGAATACCATTGCAGGCTGCCTCTGCGTACGATACTGTCCTAGTTGCTGGAATTTCGCTACCATTTATTGTATCAACGCAACAGCAGATGTCGCCATCACACTGTATTTGTTCATAATTTCCTTCATCAGTAAATTTTGGTGACGAGCTGTACCCATGAACTTCATGGGTAACAGTTTCGTGAAGATTTTGCTACAGTTTTGTTATTACCACAAACAAGAAACCTTCAAAATAAAGCAATTTAATATAATATTGCAAAAATTAGTTATTCAGCCAAGGATGTTCCTAAATTTCAAAAAGTATTATCTTTTTGTAAAAGAAATAAAAAACCTCTTCCTACTACGCTATTTCTTTTCTCTAATGAACACGGGAATTGAAAATTGAAATCGGAAGTAATACCATGAAATGACAAACTAAGAGTACCTGTTGTTTTGGAAGGAAATAAACATAGCGCTGAGTAATTATATGTACAACGTTTTTCAACACCTGGACAATCTTGATCCATTTTGAATGCCACTGCACGCTTTTCTAGGTTAGAAAGTTGCATTGGTACTGTGGGCATTCCATAATTCGCCGTGCTTTTATATCTGTGATTTAAATGCCTAGCTAACTGGGAATTTTATTCCTGCTGACCAACATAATTTTAAGAATAAATCAATTTTTTTTTTTTATTTTATAGAAAGAAATCTCGGAAGATGTGAGGAATTTAATGATGTTAACTTAAGAAAGTAGAAGGCCGATCTTCTTCAACATTCTTCAAGTTTGCTTTCACAAAGAAATTAGATTGGACAAATTGTTGTAACGCAATATCTATACGAATTTCCACGATTGCATTCTAAAGCAATTCTTCGACAAGTATTAATTATTATTATTATTTTTTTGTAAATTTAACCTTTTACAGTTAGCTGTTCTTCTGTAACTAATTGTTGACTGTAGTTCAATACGGAGAGCATGAATATGTGCAACATCAAGTACACATTTTAGGCTACAACCATCGAAGCAACATTTTGCTTGTTCGGAACAATTCGAATCAACGCGACATTCAGATTCGTCCCATCTAGAGGGCTTTGGTGAGACTGGAAAGCAGCTTCCGCTGTGTAGTACTGATTCCGGATGAGAACAACAAAATCCAAAACCATTGAAACTGATCTGAATGAATAATTAGAGCGAAAATAAAACATAAAAGAATCGGAATGGATCACAAAAAATATTTTTGCCATACTGCCAACTAACTTACTATATCTACAGAAATTCAATTTTTTGACATATGTTGTAAAAAATAATCTTTCAGGAATCTTGCAAAAAGTGGCTTTTAAAAGATCTGTAAAACACAAACAGTGAGAAAAGACCGTGATAAAATGAATAACTGGATAAAACATAGACAATCGTAGGTATTTTTTTCATAATCGCGGAAATCTGCACTTATCTCATTTAATAATCATGGGAACTTATTAGCAACGAGATGAGCTTTGGAAATAAACGCCATTATCATTTTAATGGTGGTTGCATGACCTTTACGAGAAACTTAACTCAAGGCCGGTTTTTAATTTGAAAATGGTAATGAATTGAAAATATTGCTATTATATATGTTGAAGTCCCACAAATTTATCGAATTATTGTCTATGAAGTTTAAGAACTAAGAAGTGAAATAGCAATTTATAGAAGTCAAATTTTACCTGATGGCACCAATAACTAGGCAAACACTGGCTTGTATGAGTACACAGCGCTGTCACACCGTTTGATAAAGTCATCCGTGATCCATCCAGGAGGACGAAACTCATATCTGGGCACCGGTTGACGCGGCGGTTGCGCACAATCTGGCTCGACCATTTGACATATATCAATATCTCCGTGCCCTTACAGTCACAATCATCCAGAGCACAACTTTATGGTCCGTTTTCATTCCGAAATGACACACTTTTGAGCACAACTTAACTTGGCAGCTTCTTTCTGAATAACATTATAATTACAGTACAGAAATTAAATCGTTTAGCATTGATTTAAAACTTAATTAATTTTCTCCTCCCTAATCTGCAGAAAATAAAAGAAAACTTTTTTTTTTAAAATGTCTACAGCATAAATTTAACAGAAATTTTTTTTTTTCGTTGTGAAAGAATCTTTGTACGAAACTTACGCAAGCAATTTGGGATGCTATCTTTCTTGGAGGTTTTGGTTCCAATGATTTCAATACCTTTTTCATCAACACACCAACAGTAGCTATCATCGCACTGTATATTCTCAAATTTTCCATCAGCCGTACATTTCGGTACATATCCATTAGTTAATGTCTTGTTGGGCAATCGGCTTATTGCTGATAAGAGATGTATACAATCTGCAAGTTCTCTGGTAATTCTTAAACAGAAAAGTTGTAGTACACAGCAGCCGTGCGATCATAATTTCTTTTTTGCAAGTTGATAGAGATAATTAATTATTTCTTTATTTTATTGTTTTGAATTTTTATAAAAAATACAGACTCTGTTATTTTTAGAAAAGACCTGTCGCTTTATCAGGTGGTGTGCAAACACGGCCTGCAACCATTGTCACAACATTTGTCAACCCAAGGACATTCGTAATCATGAGTGCATTCTACTGCACAGTTCTGATTCCTGACATCCTTTTTCAGTGGACATTTTCCAATTCGAAAAGAATGTCCTGAAAAGATTTCTACTTTTCTTCAGTTGTAAGATGAATTTAATGAGAATATAGCAGAAATGCACGCCCTTATGCAAACAGTTTATCTTTTTTTTTCGCGCTTTTTAACACAAAATAGTTATGGCTTGTAGACCAATTAAACCTTGTTTTCTTCCTTTATATTATTAGACGACTCACTACTGATGACTGATTTTTGTCAAAACCGTTTGTCATTGAAGGTAGCCGTTTGTTAGTGTCATGTCGGTTTACGGAGCGCGTCTGAGAAGTTGAAAACTATTCTCGACATCAAGAACTACTGCTGTATTGAACTATATGTCTGTTGCAGAAATTAAATTAGACTACCTCCCTCTCCTTCCCTCCATCACACCTGAATATCGAGTCAATATTTCTTCAACTCTCTCAAATTGCACTTCTGTNTTTTTTTTTTTTTTTTTTTTTTTAAAGAACAGCTGACCAGTTGCTTTAATGGGTTGATTTGAAAAGGAACTGACGGACGGTTCTGACACAAATGTAGCGACACACTCTAGATCACATCCGTTGCTGCAGCACTTCAACCTACAACCACACTTGCTGTCACTGTTACACCGGTGAATGCAAGTACCACTGATCAGGTGTGGACATTCACTTCCATTTATCACTAGTTCTGTTGCTCCTGCTGCTGTAAAGTTGCGAAACTGGCCGAAATTTCACTTAATCGGGAAAGTTTAAGGAAATAATAGGCAATTTTAAAAATAAACTTTTTTTTAAAAAAAAAATTATTCCTTTGCTTCTTTTGCTGTCCTATCTTTCGTTATTTTGTTTTCTTTCTTTCAAATAATGTTGTCTCTTTTTTTCTTTTTTAAGTTCTGCCGCCTTTTTCATATATTTTATTTCCATTAAGAATTCAACGAAATTAAGAGAACTTGAATTAAGAAGTTTGATAAAAGTGTATCATTTCTGAGAAACTTTTAGAAATTACATCATGATAATTACATGAAACAGCGCAAAGTGGCTTTAAAATAAATGAACAGTATATATGCTGAACACAATTCCTAATTTGATTTATTAGCAGCAGCTAATTTATTTTAAGTCGTTTGTTGTGATTTGTCTTTCTACCTAACTTATGTTTATTTTGATTTTGTGTCCGGATGGTTTGCTGATTAGCTATATGAGAGTAAGAATTTCGATAGCAAATTCAAGCCCATTTATGAAATTACAGAACAGTAAAGCAGCAACAGTAAGGTAAAATAAAATACCAACACACTCACCAGTCTGCGAAACACAAAGTGCTGTACCGTCGCCGTTAATTGGCAATATTTACCTGGCGCGCATGACTTCAACTAAAAAGATTTTTTTTTCCCTCTATTTTTCCTTCTACTACAATTTCAGTTTTGGTTTCATGAATCTCCGAAAAAATTAAATGAAAACACCTAGCAATCACTAGATATGATAACGTTTTGCCAGATGCATAAAAATATCAAAAAAGTTGAAAATTTTGTCAGTTTTAAATAAATGTTAACACTTGGTTCACGATATGAAATATTTTCACTCATGATAACAGTCCCGAGTTGATTTACCAGAATGCTTTTTATTAAAACAAGTGATTTATTAAAATTAAATATAAAACTGTGTCCAGATAATTACCATCAGTAAATTCAGAATATTTTCAAGGAATCCTATTTCCTGTTGTGGTTCAGGCCTTAAAAATATTAGAGCAAAATTAGTTTTAAACCGAACTGAAATTTAGAAATTGAAGAAATTTTGAACGGAAAGTCTGCTTTGCTGCTTACTAATTACTAATATACAATAGAAATTGTTTATGATAATAATGACTATCGGTTTATTGATTATGGTTATGACTGACAGACTATTTGAATTGCAATATATTTCATGATATATTTAGCAAAATATAGCAGTAAATTTTAAGAGGTAACTTGGTGCCTAACTCTGCTGACAAATGCGCGTATAAACAAAGCAAAACAGGTTACAACTTACGAGGCAGGGATCGTCGTTGCAGCTGCACAAGCATATATCATTGGGAATATATCCCGATGTAATAGTCTGGTAACCGAGTGGACAATAAAGTTCACATCTAGGAGGGCGTAGGTGACAAGGATGACTCGTGGTTATACCGATAACTGGGTGTCGCGGGTAAGTATTTTCTGGGCGAGCAACTGGCAGCGAAAGGTAGTGAATAAAAATGATGAGTAGTAGAAACGTATTACAACAAACATCATAATGAAGAGTAAGCTTACATCGCCTCATCCAGAATCTGTTACAGGCAGGAAAGAGCGCTTTTAGTTTTCCCTTCTTCACTCAGACTAATAAATTTTTGAGGCAGCGACATCCGCCTTTCTTACTCTGCAGTGAACACTTTGCTTACACTTCTGAATTTAGTTTTAGAAATCATTTTTCGAAGTATAGATGCTTACAGTAGCTTTAAATACCAGATTTCAATAGGTATCTGTGAAATTTAAAAATTTTTTCTAATCATAGGAAAGGCGATTCTGCGAGGCACAGGCACTGATGTCAATTCTGTGACAGTAATAGTCAGCAACACCAGCATCGTTGACATGATCATTATTCCAGTATTAATTCTCCTCCTTCACCATTATCATTCACCTATAAGAGTTTCCGCACGGAAGGGATGAGGCGAGAGGACCGGTTACACACGAAGATTGACTGTGCAAATGCTACAGATTTCGTACCTTTCTTCGTATTCCCATTTTCCTCACTTATGACACAATTCCACTCCAGCGGATTTATCCATTCCCCACTTCCGCCATTCAGAAACTTTTCAAATGGTGTCTCGTGACAACTATACGTGCACACATTTTATATCGCCTTCATTTACGTCTGAAATAATAATTGTTCAGTTTAATTGTCATCCAAGAAATTAGAAAGGAGTCTCTTTATTTCAATGCTGAATGAAAACCCTTCAACAAGTCGAAAAAGACCTATAAAAATTATTAAGTTTGGAAAGATGCAGACGCTGTTTTGATACTTCTAAATCATTTTCCCGGAAACAGGATAAATACATACAAAACGGATCAAAATCGCTTTCTTTTCTTCCGCAATATTTCCAGTGAACTGTTATCACTTTTGAAAGACACTGGAAAAAGTGTTTGATGAATAATACATCACAGATTGCTTTCATATTAACTGTATATCCCTTTCTTTTTGCCATTAACAAAATGCCACACTTTTCCACTGTTTTTTCTAACTTCTTCCAGATAAGGGATGAGATATGAGTTGATTTATTGAGCTGGTTTAGTATCTCCGGTAAACTACCCCAAAAACAAAGTCAAGTATCGCGAAGTAAAATATACAAAAGTGCTTTACCAGTGATCGATATAGTCAAGCTTCAAGTTCAAGCAAATTTAAAAATCATCAAATCTGTCTGCAAGACAAATTGAAAAGCTATTAGAAGATATGTAGAATATGTCGAACCAGCTTAATCCAGTCCCACTTGTCCTCACTATTTGCGTCAACTTCCAGAAAATGTTTAATCTAACTCTTGATGAAAACAGAAGTCCTTCAAAAAAGTTGAAAAAAATGAATCGTCAAGTTTTGAATTAATAATTTAACAATTAAGCTGAGTAATAAACATTATTCGGCCTAGCTGTAATGAACTACAGCATTGAAGGTGTTTATCAACTACGAAGGATATTAAAGTAATTATCAAATTTTCAAACGACATACAGTGTTCTAAAAAACTGAAGCTTTCTATAATTATCTAATCGGTCTAACAACTTTTAATTTTAAAACCATATCTTATGCTACTTTTATCTTTGTTCAGCACAATTCCTTGTGCATTGTTTTGTTTGTTTTCCTTTTACTTAAGAAAGCTTACACTGTCGCTGATTAAATATGTAAATTCAATTTCTGATTAAATATGTAATTTCATTTTGTTATTGAGATGATATGAATATGGAATCGACAAAAATGATTTACAAAAATCTTGCATTTTTAATATAGCAAACTATCCAGAAATTTAATAAATTAATTTCCACTGATAAAATTAATGCACTTCTTAGGAGAGATATTCCAAATCTGAAGTCTTCTACTTAAATGTAAATTGAAAATTTTATGTTTAATGTGTCTTAATTGGTTTTTTCTTTTGTCAAGTAGCATTTCTTTTCACCTACTAAAAATTAAATGAAAATGTCCTCTTTCCTTGATATAAAAACTCTCCTTTAATCTCATTTTTTTTTTTTATGTTTTTTCTACTTCTTTAAGTGCCTCTATATAAGATGATTCTCTTGAGAAGAGCTTAGTTTAGACTTTTAACATTAATAGATTTGTGATAAATCCAGGAGATAGCAGCTGAAATAGCCATTCCATTTTCATTTTTGCAAGAGAATTATTTTATAATGATTTGTTTTGTTACGACATATATTTAGCTCTAATAATTTCAAGTTATTTGGAGGGAATTCCATAACTTTCATCTGGTGACTATTAAGTCTCTTGAAACTCGAACTGCTAAACGACAGGATAAATGATGATGAAATCAGTGGTAATATCATTAAAACTTTTAAATGTATGGTAAACCGAATCTTTTGCTGTAAAAAAGCGTCCTATAATATGCTTTTGAAGGACAAAACTGCAGTTAAAACCATATTCAAACAAAGTTCATTGGACTCTTTTTTTAAGGTAATACTGAAACTGGGAATAAAAGACTCTGGTATTTCGTAAAGTAGAAACTAATAACTTCTTTTCTGAATGATAATATTTTAAGTGTTTAGAAATGATATAAATATAAATGATATAATCATATTAACTACTAAATACGCTTCTAAATGCATGGGAATGAATGGCTGCTACTGAATTCCTATAACTTTCGAGTGTAAAGGAATTTCTTATCGCTTACAATACAATAAATCTGTTGCGAAAATGTCGTAAAGATAATTTGGTATTGATAATCGCTATTAGTTTGTTTATAAGAAATACCAATCACTAGGATCAGTACTTCATGTTATCTGTAGATAATCCATTCTAAACCTCGACTGGATACTGCGAAGTATCATCACTCGGAATCATTAAGCAATTACTAAACCATGTAATTAAAATAACCATGCCGGTTGCACTGAGAGCACTGATTATTCTTAATGAATAGTTGATTAATTTCAAATCTGGTATTTGGAAAAGAAAAAAGTGCTGAGAGCTGAGTGAACTACATGACTACATGATAACTACATGATATTGGTCGGGAAAATTGCTTGCAATACTGAACAGGTTGCTATATGAAAAAAAAAAACTGGTACTGTCTTGATGATATCTCGTCTTTTGAAAATGCAATATATAACGAAGCATACTCCAGTGAACAAAAAAGTGTGGAGGTTAACCTAAAGCATTTTCCAATTAATAATGCTGTAAGTGTTAGGCGCAACTTGTTTTGAATGTATTACAGAATTTATGCATTAACTTATTCAGATCACTGAGTCGGATAGTGCTTTACTAATATGGTGCATTGAATTTTCAGACTTTTTTCGAATTTGAATGAATTAGTGTGTAAGCCGGGTTAATACTGCACAATAGTGGCACGGAGATTTAGTGAGGTAGGAACTTATAACAGTGAAAGATTTTAAAGTTCTTGTTGTGATAAATAGTTTTGGAAAAATTGTTTATTAATAATCAGCAGCAGGTCTTCAATATCTCCTGTTGTCAGCACAAAGTGATTTTATGAAGGTGAATAAAAATTTACTGAAAAATAATCAATGCAACTAAAGTTGGTTGGCTCTGTTTTGGATTTTGGGAGTAATAATAAAAATTGAATATGTCGTGAATTTTTTAAAATTAATGATTGCGTAGTTACAAGAAAGCATGAAGGAAATAATCATGAAGCCAAAAAAAAAAACAATAATTTGAATATATTTTAACAGAAAGTCCACATAATATGAACATAATTCGCTTAGTTTAATTCATTCAATTCAGTGGAGCAAGTTACTATTGATTTTTTTTTATGATGGCAACAAATTTGAATCTTTTTTGATGTCGGTATTTTTAATTAGTTACAAAAAAAAGAAAAAAAAACTAAGTTGGGTCTGGTCTTATTTAGAGTGAGCTGTTTTAAACAGAAGGGAGGGGAAAATGAATTTATGACAACCTACAATTCCTGAACAATAGGAACACAACTTACAACAATATTGAAGCTCTACACCACTGCTGTGCTGAATCGCTGAATCTGAACAAATCTAACAATCAATTTTTTATTAACAGTTATTGTATCTAAATAGTAATAATTAGCTCTTGTAGAAACACTGAGTAATTATGCAGGCAATACTAAAACCAAGATGTCTTTAAGTCGAATATCTCCATTAAATTTAGATTATGTGATAGCTTCGGCTGCATCAACAATTTAATTAGCTGGAAAATATGAGCAGTACATTCTGCACATCATACATCTTTCCACCTAGCCAACAGCAACAGGTAGTTCAGAGAGTTGCATATATCAAAGCTAGTACAACAATTAATATAATGGAAAAAGTATTATGTAAGCACTAACCAATGTTTCGTAAGTTAAGCTAAAGGAATAAAATATGTATCTCAAGAAAGACTAGTGATCTTGTGAGATAGATTAGGTCCACCATTCAACTGTATAGTCGTTAATTAGTAGGACCTGGATTATTTCGAGATGGAAAAAGAGCTTGGACAATTGTCCTTTTCTTTCCTTTTGTATTACAACGATCATCCTGAACCTCTTTCGCAATGAACAACAATCAAGAGTGTCCACTTCTTTCGGTTATTGCTAGAATCATAATTATTGGCTGAGTTTCAAATAAGTTCCATTTCAATTCACTTATAAATCGTATCACAAACATTGCTTTCATTTCAATCATTGCTCTTTTCAAAGCAAAAATCTTTCGTTTCAGTAATCAACCTCAATGACCGAAAGAACTAAATGATTCACAATATGCAGACTTTGGATCTTCTTGTATTAAATATAACCCTACAATTTGCTCTCAATACCAGTACTACCTTATTTAACAGCAGTTATTCAAAACAAACGGTTTATCAAATAATTTAATGGTACGAAAAGTATGCAAAAAAAGCAGTTAGAATAGCTGGAAAAATGTATAACTAGTTACTAAAAAAAAGCGTGTTTACAACGTACTGAATACTGGATCCACCTGTTTTAGCTTCAGATACTGAGATGTTATCAGCATAAAGATTCTTTCAAAACTTCTTTTCAGTTATTTCGGGGATGGTGCAGTAAAGCATAGTAAAATTATAGTTATTACTAGTTCGTTTCAAAAACTGCCACTTTTTTCTAACAGCACAATTTGCAGCTTCAGTGTTTTCTATAGGATTTCAATCTTTTTAGAATTGGAAATGAACTACTTTTTCCTCATAGGGATATTTATATCAGAGCACATTTTTTGATGGGTCATTTCACAATGTGGATTTTCCGAATTGTTGGTCAGTTTTGTGATTTGAATTGTTTCTTTCGAAATTGTAATGCAAAACGAAGTCTTACATTCTCATGTCTGATACTAAAATCAGTTCTCCTTTTCTGGGATCGCTATACTGATTACAAAGAGATTGGCTTACACATAACTTCTGTATTTTCACTTCTGAAAACAGAGGAGCACGGTCTCTTAGCCTTTTGCTTGGAAGTTAACGGACAGAACAATGACTGTAGATGATCTCTGATGTACTTAGCTTCTATTCACTTCATTTTTTGTCAAGTGGCGACTAAGTGTCTCTTCCTCTGTTACGCATACAAAAAAGAATTTTAAAATATACAACGCATTGAAATTACATTTGTTATTTTTCCCTCATGATAAAGAAATGTCACCTGTTCTGATGCTATTCAATAAATGCCTAATTTCGTATGATGGCTTCATAGCTCTTCATCCAAACATATTAAATACTCCTCCTGTCATCATATTCCTACAACATCATGAAATCCGTTTTTTGAAGACTAACTACTTCGAAGTAATCATTAATTTATTGTTTCCTTAATTTTTCTCACTGATCCATTATGGAAATTGCAGTCATCGTATATTAGGTCCGTCTTAGAGGTCTGAATCATTGAAAGGAATGCATTTGGAAAGAAATGTAAATAAATATATATATACTATTTAGAATGCCTTTGTTTCCATTATGTTTATATATAAACAACATATATATATATATATATATATATATGTTGTTTATATGTTGTTTATGTTGTTTATATATATATATATATATATATATAAGCAGTACATATATATAGTAAGCAGTATATATATATATATATATATATACACAGCAAACGAAATTGTGTATAAATGAAGATTTCAAGTCTCTTATAAGAATAACTAAGGACTTGAAATTTAAAGAAAGTAATGAGCAAAAATAAAAATGAGCTAACACTATTCGAAACATAATGGAAACAAAGGCATCCTAAATATCATTGTAAGCACTACCGGGAACCTTCGAATTATTACTTGGCTTGGTATCTTCAAATTATCCTGATTTCAAGCAATTTGAAATGTTTCCTTTCGGACTATTATTGATATTATTAGACAGCAAACGTTTACAGATATTTGTTTGAGACGAATCGGGATGAATATAAGTTTTCTGTTCATTTTATTTGTTCTCAGTAATATTGGGACAGACCGAAATCTCCAGCTGTATAGGTACTTCTACTCTCCATTCCTCTTTTCACAGAAAAGTAATTGCTGTCAAACTAACTTGCAGTGGTCAGTCAATCTTGCTTCACCTGGTGCGTGTTTCGTTGACGGCCTATATTTCCTAGATTGTCTGTGAATTCTTTTTCTGTTTTTTTAAATAAAATGAACGGTCCTGTAAGGACAGGAAAGAAGGGAACAGGAATTGGTGGTATGCTTCTGAATACCATCTTTCAACTTTTAGGGAATACCTATTTGAATTTCAAATTGTTTTTTGTAGAAATCCTGATGTCATTTTGGACGGTGGATGACAAAGAGAAACAAAGTGCAGCGTAACGTACTTATAAATGCAAGAAGTGCGTAAGATTTCGTTGCAACAGCAGTTTACTTATCGCAATATGCAGCTACAAAACTTGCAGGTATTTAGTCCACCGCTATTTACGGTCTAAAAATCGGATTGTTTTATTGAAATTACGCAAGATAACGACATTCTTGAAACCAGATTACTATAGCTATTGTGTTCCGCTACCAATCGAAGTCCCAGTCAGTGGTATTTCTGTTGTGAAGGGTCTAAAATTAATTATCTATCTGGTATCACTGCAAGTGCAGCAATGCTTCCGACATACCATTGATTGATGCCGATTTTTCTTTTTTCCTCTTACCCCAAAGTTCATTCTTGAAATAAACCTCGCAAAGAGAAACCTTTGTGATTATTTAATTAATTTCATTTAATTCAAATGATACAGTGATTGCATATGTAGTTCACCATCTTTTCCTTTATCTGCTTTTGGATTAGAATCCAACGAATGCTTTTTGGAACAGAGGAAATCAACCTCTAGTCGACGTGAGATATAGACAGAAAACGAGATCCCTTTGAAGTGGTCACCGACGGTTCAGTGGACCTGTCCACTAATGGTCACTTATCCTTGTAGCACACCGTTTCCCAACAGTAGCGTGCCCTTTCCTCCAACTAACGGGACTTCCTGACATGTTCCGCTCGTTGCGCACAGGCTGCCACGAAGCAGGTAGGTGTTGGAACTGGCCAGTGACTGTGATTTCCCGCATTTTTATCCGCCTCAACAGATATACTTCAACTTCACCTTCCGACTAGCCACACTCTTCTTCCCACGCCCACACACTCATCCACGCATTCACCTACGCAAATCATCGTAGCCTCATGCTCTCTTCCTGACACACACACTCAGGCCTGTCACCCCACGACCTGTCGAGTAACAGGTGCACCTTCTGTTGACAGGCCACGCCACTTCTGCCAAAGGGTCTGCCACTGCCCTGGTGCTCTGCGTAAGGCCCACCTCACTGCACAGCAGCGTCCATGCGTGAGTCCCTCCTACACAGGTGTGTGCCCGCGTGTCTGCGGGTGCGTGGGTGTGTACAAGTGTGTGAATGTATGTGTGCGCATGCGTGGGGCTTCATTGTAATAAGAAGTGGGTGGCCTCTCTGGTTGTCTGCCTCTCGCTTTGCGCACTGCCTCTCCAAGAGCAGCGTTTGAATGAAGAGGAAAATGCAGCTTTTCCTAGCACAGAGAGGAAGTAATTCTCTGCCTCTCTCCTCCTTCCAGACACTCTCGTTCTGCATGAAAGTCTTTCTGCATTACCTTTATCCACCCTATCCGTCTCTCTGTCTACCCCTCTCCACATGCGATCGGTTTACCACAACAATGCACTCACAGCCTCCTGCCTCCTTCGCGGCTCGCCCACACATTCGTTCTACCGTGGTTCCAACTGCTTGTTGTTCGTAAGGCCCACGCGAACCTTCCCTGTGGTAGGTCGCGATCTTCTTACCACCTGCTCATGTTTATCAGTCCTTCTCGGCACCTTTCGCGATCTTATCAATGTCACTTATCGCTTTCGTGCCTAGGCCTCTCATCTGCACACCAACTCTGTCCTAACTCTTCGCTTGTCCCTACTTGGCGTTGAGAATAAGTACGCAGTTAATTATCTGCCTCGGTCTCATACCAGATGACCTCACGTCAGGTACCCGTCAGAGTGACCCCCGTCAACTCCTTCCAGTCCCTCAGATTCAGATATTATCACGATCGCATTTCTTCCAATTTCAAACAGATTTATTTTGCCGCTTTCTTTATTTTCCGGTAACCCAACTTGTTTGTTGAGACTCATATTAGAAATGCGTATTTTGTCAATTTGTCCCATTTCCAATTGTTGACACCATTACTTATATGACGCATCAGTACATAATTAGAGTTCTTATCGCATGCAAGTTGACATTGGTTTTTATTGAGTCGCTTTAAAATGATTTCGCATTTTTATTTGTGCGGATTTTTTTCTTTCATCATAAACGACTACTTTGCCTAGTGGGTTTCACACATGCAAACTGTATGTCAGCATGTGTTCTGTTTTACGTCTCACTGTTCAAAATCGATTACTTCGCTTAATTTTAGTTAGCGCCATCCTAAAGGTTAATAAATGTTGATTTCCTCCTTTATTTTGTTCGTCAACTATCCATCCACTTGATCAGTCTGTAGTTTGTGTATATTTTGATTTATATGTATACGTGAATGATGACGATCGCATGTGGTTTGAGTGTTGTCATCATGCTGCAAGTACTTTGTGTTTGGATGTCTACTCTTTCACTGGTTTAAAATATTCCATATGTGAGACCGTACTGTAGAATAACATGTTACACTGAGTAGTTGAAGATGCTTCCATGGTACCCATGTTGCAGTATTATATACTGCTAATATTGCGAATTTCATTTCCTAGCAGTTATTAGCAGTAAATTAGTAGTTAATCGTTACATTCTGGTCTGCTCAGTTATTCAGTGCAGTTCATCTGCAGTGGTTGCAGGTTTTCACCACTCGTTGACTAGGTTTCCGATGGTTTTAATCTGCTAAAGCGCCTTAATCTGCTAACATGTCTCAGTACTTTTTCCGATCGTTTAAAGCGTTTGCGGACTCGAACACTTCTCGGTGGAACGTTCCAATTGGATTTCATGAAATGAATTAAAATGATGGCGTTAAATCTCGAATGATCAAGACTGCCTATATACGACGACCTCGCTGTGCCTCTCCCCAGCTCTTCATTTATTTGGAATTTCGTTCTTTCGCTTGCTGCTTCTGTACAATGCTAGTTTTTTTTCCTTTTGTTTTTCTCATTGATTATAATGACTGATTGGTTGAGATTTGAAGCAATATACATCAGTGACTTTTCGAACTAACAATATTTGCCAATGAAGAGTATATTTACAAAAAAAAAAAATCAAATTCTCTTACATGGAAAGCTACAAAGTCAATAAAGTTGGATCTGACATGTTCATAAGACTTCAGCTTTGTATAAGGAGTGGAAATCGTGATGAGAGTTTTCCCATCAGGGAACAGCGAGCAGTAATGATACATTTTCTATGGCGGTTCCCCGCTGCTCTTTCGAAACAATAATTTTGCATGGAAGTTCCTAGTAAAAATAATCTTACCTAATATTTTCGAGATATCCAAAGGTTCTGAAAGGTTTTAATTTTCTGCTATGACGGTTTATTAAGGTTTATTAAGCAAAGTTCTATGGCTGTACTATTTTAGTAATTTATTGTTTAAGAAGGTCAAAACCATGGAGTTTTGCTAAACAACGTCCATGTTTGTCATTTCGAATTAATCCAACTTCTGTCCTTTAAAAGAAAAATTAGTATTTTTCCACTCAAAATTTGTGGAAGAAAATATGTCGTTGAAAATATAGTTGATAAAGCCAAAGAATAGTTGCAAAAATTTCCAATGCTAACTGTTTCTACACAATGATTTTATTTACTTATTTCGCTAAAGTCCTTAATTTTTGTCGAAATCTATGAGTTAGCGATGAATTGATGCATGATGTATCCATTTTCAAAATCCATTATATTTCTGGTGCTACTATGTAAGTTGGTAGCATAAGTCGGCTTGGAGAATTTGGAAAAAATTTTCAACGTGGGTAATGTGAGCGTCATAAACTCTGGGGTTGGTGGGTGGTATGGAGTGAATTTGCTGACTGAATGTGGTTGTTATTGTTGTTATCTTTTCAGTCCTATCCATAAAATTTGGTGAATATTATAATTAAAGTTTGAAAATTTCAATTAAAGTGTGGCGAATTTTTTTGAAAGCGGCAACTGAGTTGGGTTGTGTTGGACAATGTTTTGATATAAAGTGAAAATAATGTTTGTTTTTAGCAGCAGGAATGAGTCAATTAATAAGTACATCCACAAGGTTACCAATGCAGACAGGGAAAGATAATGTGTCATTGTCTGGTCCATCAACTAGTGATTCATCTGTAGATGCAAAATTAGCAATTCCTTCATTACGAGGTATCTCATGTTTTTCGATTTTATCTGAAATCACTATCATGAAGAGCAAAATCAGATCTTAGGATTGGGAAAAAAAAGCATAAAAATAGAAGTGAAATCTGTAAAGTTTATGATCTTGGTTTTATTTTAGAGAATGTTTGACTAGTTTCTTAATGAAAATACTGCGAACTGTAATAAAATGTGTCATTTGGTATACCTAGGGATAATAATACATTTCAGGACGCACTGGACAAAGCAAACCAGTGGTATCTTTAAACAATTCGAGTATAGAACCTGTGGGATTAAGTTTAAATGATAATGATAGCTTGAAGACACCAACAGCTTTGGGTAATACCGATGTCACACTTAAAACCCCCACTGTACTTGGCTCACCCACCAAAGGGCCTCTTTCGGCCGGTACTCATGTCGACGAACTTATCACTCCCAAACTCAGTCTAAATAACTTTTCTACACCACATACTCAAACGCAAGCTTTCTTTGGGGAGCACGAGCCACTTCTCACCGGTATATTTTTTTTTCAGTTCTCACCATGCAATTTTTTAAATTTTAAATGGAAATTTCATAATTTCTTGCTGAAAAAGTGCTATGGAAATTTTTTTCTTTGCCTGGAAATTTGAATTTGATTTATGAAGAAAATTTTTTTATCCTAAACTACACTGTTTCATATCTCATCTTTCCAGCAAACATAGAGATTTCAACAATTTTGCCGCAGTCGTCTATTGCTAATGTGACACCAGGTATTTTCTGATCGTGTCTTGCGAACTTTATTTTTCCTTACATTATTCTGTTTAAGGGTGAGGATATGAAATATTAGATTATCTAAAGTTCAGGCGGTGCATCAGCAGGACCAAACGGTGCACAAAATGATCTAAGGGACCAGAAGGCTACGATTACATTCAAAGGAAGCATCAGTACAAGTATTAGTACATTCGGTTCACAAAATGTCAACTCACCTGGTTTGTGAATTTTGTGTTTTAACTGTTTCTTTATGTCTTTTTTCTTGTATATGATTATCCTTCTTTCCTTTTATTCCGCTGAAGGAAATTTAATATATATTTGATAGTGTTCGATCATTGCGCTAGCTGAAATGTAAGTGAAAGTTGGATCTTTTATTGAATGATGTCCCATATTTAATACTTATTTAATTTAGAGGAGCTAAGCAAAGTGGTAAAAGAAAAATACCATTTTCCTTTTTTTTTTTTTTAATTTCTCTGTCCATTATTTACATAATATTTGTTTCAGGGTACCTTTTGCAGTAATCTTTTAGTCTCGTGAATTTCAGGTTTAAGTGCAACAATGTTTCAATTTTCCCCTCTTGTCGAACATTTCTTGCAATCTATCACTAAATCCCAGCAAACAAATGCAAATTTACCTTTGTTAGTACTTGACCCAAGTGCGAAAACACCTACTGCTACTGATACTCCAGATCTGTTCAAGGTATTAGTTTCCGTTTTATAATTTTCCAAAGGGAATCATGAAACTGGTAACTTCAAGAAGGACATGAAAATGAATATTTCAGGTACTTCAAGATAATAAAGATGCTGGGAATCTCTCGACTGCTGGTATCCAGCAGTTGTCTTCCTCTCAGCCTTCTATTTCATCAGTTTCTGGAACACATCAGGTTCTGTCAGACTACATTCAAGTAAGTTTCGGCAGCTTTTTAAAGAATTTTGCCTTTAAAAAAATCAAATAAGCTTATGAAAAGGAAATTTTTTTCGGGACATTTCGTTTTAATTTAATGAGCTACTGTGAATTTGATTTATATAAATTTATAAAATTCCGAACTTGCATGACGGACTTGATGCTGTCTACAAATTTTTCACGATTTAAATAGTTTTGAGATATCTTTATGATCACTGCTGTTTAAAATTGCATCAACAGTTTCTCCTGTTACACGGTCCATGTTACAATACTCACAAAATGAATTTCGTTTTCGGAAATTTCGAATCAAAAATTTGAAAACAGATCGGTCGCGCTGGGGTAAGTCGACGCACAACACCTCCACCTGGACCATCGGGTGTGCGGCTAAATGGATTTAGTTCTGCTGTTACGCCCAATTCCGTTTGCCCCGGAATACCCTGCACTCAACAAGATGCTCGAATTAGACCTGTTTTGTCCGCTGGTACTTCTGAAATGTCTGCTTCGTCTGCTCAAATACATCAGCACAAATATCATGTTAGTTATTACATGCAGCTTAATTCCTGATGGATACTTTTCACTTTTCATTAGAGGGTTCAGCGATGCCAGCATGAAATAACAACACCGTTTGAATTTGTGAAACTCACTTCATCTATTTGTGACCATCTAATGGAAAAATAGAATCCGATGAAAAGAAATCCAATATTTTTCCATGATATACAGTAAGACTTTACTAAAGAAAGAGCTTCATTGCGATAAAAAAAAAAAAAAAAAAACCTCCCTGATTCTTGTATTATTAACGTGCATTTGCAGATCCATCAGAACATTACTTGCACAGTAAGTCCAGTAGAGACTCAAAATAGTAACCAGTCGAACTCGTCAGGTGCGCAGAGGACTTCTTCTTACCAAACGTGCAATTTTTTGACTTGTAATGGTGTACCATGCCCTTCCCGTACACTGCAGAGCCAAACTTCTAGTAGCGGGGCACCAAATGTTTACCGGTTTGTTCACTTATATTTATTTCCTTCCAGTTGAATAAGGTGATAAATTGCTATTTTGGAATTGTCGCTTTATGCTTCCCTTGCAAACCTGTCGTTAAGAACAGCTTCAGACTTTTTTATTGAGTTTGTGAATATGTTTATTTTCAGATCGGATTTTCAACCAAAACCAGAACCCGCTGATGAGTACTATCAGTCTTCTTTATCTTTTGCTCAATCAGGGGCACCGTTCGGACAAAGTAATTTTCTGTTAATTGAGAAAATGGGAGCCACAGAAATGTATGTCAAAATTAAGTTAGCTAAAGGCTTCCAGTAAATATTTTACCTTAACAAATACTATGATTGATTGGAATTTTTACAGCAAGTACGACGAAAGTTGGGAAATGCTCCAATCGTCTCCTTAAACCGGCGTCACATGAACGACCTTACAAGTGTCCAATAGAAAACTGCGATCGACGTTTCTCGAGATCGGATGAATTGACAAGGCATATTAGGATCCATACTGGGCAGAAACCTTTCCAGGTGAAATTTCTTGGAACAGCTTGAGTCAGGTGTTTGGTATTTTTTGTGGTCACTGGGAAAGATTGTAAAAGCTCATTTGAACAGCAGTAACTTTTTCCCTTTTTTCACTCTGTTCATTCGTGAACAGTATTCTGCGGTTTTTCTGGATCTTATAAAGTACAAATTTAGTTGATTTCGTTTCACATCCGTCAGATAAGTGTACTGGGTGGAACTTTTGTGTGTTACAGCATTAGCCACAGAGACAGATTTCTGAAGTACTTTTCAGATCAGTTCTTTAAAAAAAGAATTTAAAACTACAATTCTTTTGATTCTAGAGATCTCATGTTATCATTATAGTGTCGCATATGTATGCGAGCGTTTTCGCGGAGTGATCATTTAACAACTCATGTACGAACTCACACGGGTGAAAAACCATTCAGCTGTGATGTGTGCGGGAGGAAGTTTGCGCGTTCTGATGAACGTAAAAGGCATACGAAAGTGCATACGAAACAGAAGGTAAACTTTTGATTGCTAGTTCTCATTTTCTCATGTGAATTAATGTTTTGGAGCTGTTAAAGCTTGAAAAACGCTGTATAAATAATAATTGATCATTAAAAAGATTATCTGAATAAAGTCAAGTGATGAGTGCGAAAACTGAAGATAGACAAAAATTTCCTTCCTGGTTTCTTGTTCTGCTGCAAACTATGATGTTGAGAGTTATTTAGAATGGGATTAGCTGAAGGTAAATTTATTCCAGGAACATCGACGTCTGAATATTACTGACTTCAATAGTGGTGGTGACTTCAAATTACATATGTAAATCAAGTGTAGAACTATCATACACAATTTGCTGTCCAAATTCTAGTCCAGATGAATCATCTCATGCTCCGTTGCTCACTGTTTGTTTACGTGTTATCGACGAGGTCCATTTTGAGTCGATCAGTTTTGTCTGTCAATACGCGGTAGCACTGGATCTCTTTTAAAACGTCCAATTGGACGCATTCATGCTTGAGTATAAGCGTCAACAAGAAATTTAGCTAGAGGGAGCTTTTTCTACAGAATTGGATTTCATGGACTTGAATTTTGAGAGCTTTTTATCACGCCTTAGTTTTAGTAATAGGCACCTTTTAAAGTGAGCTCATATGTGCTGCACATTATAAAATTCTTTTTGTTATCTTTACTCCATTACTTGGTTTTCAAAGTTCTTAGTGCGTTTTCACGCAGTGGGCTCACTTGTTACGTTTCACACCAAAACGCAGAAGATCCCCGCGTGAGGCTCAGGCAAAAAAAAAAAAAAAAAATTATAACTGTACGGATGTTCAGATCAGGGTATATTTATAGAAAGATTGGTTTGGTTAAACAGTTTTAGTGTTTCATTGTGATGTAATTTTGATTTATACAGAAGAAAATAAATAGTTGTTTTAATGATGTCCACATATTTCGATCAACCATTTGAAGGGAGATTTTCACAAGACTCGAGGACTTCGCAAAGTTAACTGTATCAAAAAGGGTAAGACTGATTTCCTTGCTTAATCTCGGTGCTCCGTACTCTTCTCTCTGGTTGCTCAAATCCTCATAAGAGTCAGTCTTTATATGCAACTCATGCATGCAATGATAAAGTTGTTGAAACAAAAAAGGCGTATTGATTAGCTAACTGGAATTTGGGATGGATTTGGAAGTCTCCGTTTTCTGGTTCAATTCGTCCCAGGGTTCCTTTATCATTATTATTTTTTGGAGAGCCGAAGGCTACTTTATCAAACCTAAAGTGCAGGAATAAGGTTATGAATCAACTTTTCGAGAGCTCGGCAGTTCCTTCTCGTTAGTCCAATACTACATTATCCTTGTCGCTAAATAAATATCTTGTTCGCAAAGTTGAGAAAAGAACAAATGCTTCAAAACTTTTACACCCCCTTTCTAAACATACTGAAAAAAAAAAGAAACAGTAGACTTGTGAAGAAAAGATTCCGATCAGAAGTGTTGTGATATTACAAGTGGAATATGTGAAGGAAGAGAGCATTGCATTTGTTACGACACATCAAAAATCAAAAGGAAATATTTTCTAACATAATCACAAATTTTGCTTATATTTATTATAAGCCTGTCAGTTCTGCAAATTTTTAAACTGAGTTTATGGGAACCAAGTTTAGGTGCAGAAAGAAGTGAATTCAAAGTATGCTTGGATGCACATTTTTAAAATTCCTGATTAAACGAAGAAGACCAAACTTGATACTCATCCCTCATTAATTGTTAATTTATAGAACAGGAAAACAATAAGCAAAAAAGACTTTAGGCAAGTTAGCCTTGCTATTCATATATTTTTTCCAGCCACTGAATTAAGTTCCACCTGGAAAAAAAGAAATCATTATCTCCTTTAAAGTGTCTAGAAGGGAAATTTTGTTTCCTAAGAAGTTCTAAATATCGGCTCTTTCTGTAATAAAAATGAAATGGAAAATTTAACAAACCATTCCAATCAATATCATTTCCCTCTGCACTGTCCAATGCAGCATTGTCAATCTCGGCACTAATCCTGTTGGAATCAACATCACCGTGTTTTTTTATTGATTCACTGGAAATCCTTGCAGCCGAGTAATAAGGCTCCGTTGAACTTGCTTGGTTCGAAAGGCAATGTTTGTAATAAACATCCGTTGACTGAATTTGTCCTTTAAACAACATAACTATTTGAGGCTTATAAGAACTCAAATCGTTCATTAAATTTCACAGTTAAAGTGATGACATTCTGAAGAGTGTAGAAATTAATATTACCAGTTTTCAAGTCGAATGAACGACCCTTAATGTTTTGTAAGTTCTTATCCAGCGGGGAAAACCAATTAACTAATGAACTCATCAACGGAATCTGTCTCATCACACCCTGCAATAAATTTTTATGGTGCGATGCATTATTAAAGTCCTAGGGCAAAAGAAAAATTGATTAAAGTGAACGAATAAAGGGCAGATTCAAATAAAAATTAATAATTCACCTTCGGATACCGCTTTTCGTTATGCCCCTCATGCTATTTGCCAAGATAATTGAACGATTTCACTAGATGTTTGCATTTCAAAGGAAAAAAAAAGTCCAATATCTTTAATAATTGAAGTTTTTCATAATAAGGTATAAAATAAAAACGATTCAAATCACCTCCTGCATAAGTCGCGCATCATTCTCTCGTTTCAGATCTTCATTTGCTGCCTCGATTCCTTGACGTATCATTTCCGCCAAACTATCCATATACTGCAAATGACATCCTGTTTACAGTTCTTCTTTGGATGACATTTTGTGCTTCCATTATGCAGATGATCCCAACAAAATTAATGAACCATTTGCCAACAGAATTGAAGAATCAAACCAGAATGTTTAAAAGTGCAATAATGTGTATAAGAATCAGACGTGTTCTAAACTACAATACTGAAGCGCACATAAGCTAGGCGGTAGTGGCATCATGTTAACGAAAGTAAAAAGATATGAACAACAACGGCAGGATATTTCTATTATCAGTCAACAAGATGATCATTTATTATGAAGCCTACTTGCTGCGACTGTTCAATTTTTTTCCCATGCTCCGCAACCAAACGGACCAGATCCTTGAGATCTTTGTCATCCGAAAGCATACCGAATTTGACACACGAGACACCGTGTACAGAACTTTCACCAGAAGAAAATGCTGTGTCTATGAATCGCAAAGAATGTACCAATTCAATATTCAAATAAGACACCTGTAACAAAAGATCACGAGAAGAGTAACTGGATACTGTTGGCATTCAGAATATTTTTCATGGGAAGATTTGAAAATTAGGAAACCTGCTGACGCTGTTTTTCATTCCACTCATCCATTGGAGTTTCTTTGACGATGGACGGTATATAACTGAAAATGAACTGTATTTTTAAAAATAATCAGAAAACAGTAAAAGAAAGATGATGACAAAAGTGATACTCTCTTCATTTCCGGAGCATTGATTTGAATTTAAAGTGTTTATGAAGAGTAGCTTATGCCATCTACTTTCAATACCTAATTCGAAAATTCGTTTTTCAGGAGTGTGGTATATTTTTGACCTCTGAAATTTCCGGATTGAATTTTCTCCTCAAACAGAAACAGCATGGACATTAGCTGACAAACAATTAATAGTGAAAAAAGAATCACCAGATAGCTCCAACACCAGCCCATTTACGAACTGGTGTCAGTACTAACGAAGGATATTTCGATATAATTTCCTTGAAACGTTTTTTGGCAGTAACTGTCGATTCAATTATTAGCAGTGCATCGGAGAGTTGCTTGATAAATTTATGCACATGATCCACGTGAGAACAATTCAATGAAAATATATTCATCGTGAAAAAAGATTCGAATTAAGTAGTGGTACTATGAACTGAATGACAAAAAATGAAGAAAGATCATAAATTTTTCTGCGTAAAGAGCAAGGCTTTTCAAATATATCGGAATGGCAAAGAAGTTTCCAACTTTAACTGTGTAAAGTATCCATTCAAATCTTGTTCACACTCATGAGCAGTTCGCAAATGGATACCATGACAGGCACATTGTGGATTTGCAATCTATTTTGAGAACCCATAGATTAGTTTAATATTTTCAAAAAAAAGATAAATGTGGAACTAACAGGCAGCACTTTCTATAGGAGAGAATCGAAATGCAGAGTGATGAGTGTTAGCAAGAGTAACCATTTGCAGACCCAGTTCGCGACAATTTGATATCAAACCTTGACTTAGCTAAAACGCCGCAGATTAGGGGAAATAATTTCTAAAGCAAATTTTAAAGATTTATAGTGAACAAAGGATAACCAAATTAAAAATCGAAAAAATTTAGAAAATTACCCAAGTATTTAAAGAATCGGCATATTCTGCTAACTTGTCGATATCATTAATACAAACCGTCGAAGAACTGCTGAATTGCTCAGTCCCATTTTTCGAATATACGGAGTTGTTTATCAAAATGTCCGAAGAGCATGGACTATTGCCTATAGGAATCTTTTCCTAAATATGAGAAGGAATCAGGTTTTCGCGCAAAATAGCAATCTTTAAAAAGAAAATGAGTTCTTGTCAGAAGAATGCAAACTTAATTTTGATTTTTCTGCCAGTGCGCATAAAAGAAAATTTAATTTTTTATCGCTAAAAAAATATTTGGATGTGAAAAAATGGGACTATATACATATAATAAATAGAAATAGTCACGAAAAACTCAAATAAAGTTTAAAAAAAGAAAAAAGAAAGAAGTCATAAGACTAAGAAAAAAGTAATACATGGTCCAAGAACTATTATGATTATTTACTGAAGAAAAACCTGTTTTTGGCGAGTTAGCAATAATTATTGCCATTTTGACGAAAAACGGTACAATCATGCTTTGTCTCATACGTTTAAATTTTACAGAACACATTCTAGAGGACCGGAAGTTCTATTTTAGGATCAAATGCAGTTTACCAGTAAATTTCAAAAAACAGACAAAAATCAAAATTACTAATTGAAATGCTGGAAAGATGCCAATGGCACAAATATTGTATTTTTTGTAATATTCTTTGCCATTTTTTAATTATAAAATATAACTTTATCTCATTAAAATCTCTTTTCTGGTGAGATAAAGATAGTGTGGAGTCTTAGTTATGGAACTACCTTTTTAATCTCTTCCAGGTCTGGATATTTGTATTTGAAAATGAGGACAGTGAGAGGTGTGTTGGTGCCTTTGTAGACGCGATTTGCGAATTCGATAGAATTCTTAACACCGAGAACTTCAATCTGAGGAAAAGCTGCTAAGCCTCGTAACATTACTTTACTCTGCAATATAAAGAATTTCAAAACCTGATGAAAAGAAGATAAACAAGGCATACACGTAAGAACTAACACCACAAAGATATAAAATTCGAACCAAGAAGTATGCGTTCTCGATGGCATCAGTGATTCCAGAAACTGTTAAATGCTGGCATGCAATCCACCATGGCAATACATCCAGTTTTTCATGATATAAGGGCTTACATTCATCAACAGAACGATGCAAAGTCTGGAGAAAGAATATAGAAATACTGTGATTTTGAAGTAAAGAATAGTTAGAAAAAGGAAAACTTGAGAAGTAACAGATTTTCATCAAAGAATTCTCTCTGGACATAGAATATAATAAAGCGGGAAATAGCGAAGAGCATATGCTATTATTTTAGAAATATCAATATAAATTTTAGAAAACTTTTGTTCTAAAATACTGACAATGACTGGAGCTGTTGGTATACCAAGCCAAGATCCAAGTGGAATCGTGAAACTATCTACTTGTGATAAGACGTGCACAAGCACTTCGGACGGTTCTTTCAAGCAAAGTGCAGCCAAACCCTAAAACAAGGCCATCAAGAAGGAAGATTATAGGAAATCAAAAGAAATAACACACCTGTCCGACAACATGTATCCAAAATCGAGGCTTCGATTTTCTAATTTCCAAAAGACGACTTATGATATCATTCTGCCCAAGGACTGGTGATCCAACAACTCCAATCACGATCAACGGTTTCTTTCCCGCGCCAATGTCATCATCAAGCTGTTTTTCAAATTCGATGTGATCCTGGTATCAACCATTCAGGATGGAAAGGATGTTTTACAAATATTCCAGATTAGCAATGCTTAATGTAGCTTTGAGCTCTAGACGACTTCAAATTTCGGACTGAAAAACATTCAAATTTGACCGAAAATTTTATGGTCTGCACGATATCTGATAGAAATCGTTTGGGAAATCTTCACCTGAATTTCAAAACTTGGGCATTTGAACCGTTTGAATCGGAATATTATGTAAAAATAACTTCAGGTAAAAGGAAAGCTCATACAATTCGGCCTTCGACGTCAGCAAGATCTCCATCTGACTTCTTCAGAACAACGATATCTCCAATTAAGTGTTGAGTGGACAGGTATGAAGTAAGATCGATGTTAAAAGCAGGTGAAACATACACCACAGGCGGACCCTCAAAAATTGCTTGAATAGCCAATTTAATGGATTATTTGCCTAAAATTTTTTTAGAATTCACATTAAATTTATTGAAGAAAAAATTAACTTTTTCAAGAAAAGCTCGCCATCCTTTCGTGAGGTAATCTGAACCATATATATCGTGCAATGCAAGACGAACTGCATGACCTGAAGATAAAATATTGTAGCAAATACAAATAGATCTGTTGTGCTTTTATAGTTGGGTGACAATACTTCCTCATGTACTTTTAACTCACAATTTACCTTACCACTTCACTTCAAAATAAGAATTTTAATTTGAATAATGCTTATAATCAAGGGGTTATTTTCCGAATAATGGATGAAATTTCAATACTGAGAAGCAGTATGCGCTTCCTTAGTACCACGAAGTACAAATCTGAAACAAAGAAATAAACAAACCAATTCCAGTTTTGATTGAATCTGATAACGTTGAACCGTGGTCTGAGCAATACAAATTGTTGTTGGGTGTGCGGAAGAGTGTACTAAGTGTTTGTGATGTGCTACCGTAAAGCCATGAAGCAATACATTGCCTATGATGAGTTCCAAGCAAACTGATATAAGTTTTGAGAGATGAACTGGACACTAACGTGCGTCCTAATTCCGATAAGCGAGAGTTGACTAGGGTACTCCTAAATCTATTTTGTGACTAAAAATACCGAAGAGAAGTTCCAAAGGTCTGAGTGGAAGCTGCTTTGGTCGGAAAGTTGGTAACATATAACAACTGTCATTCAAAATCCAGCTCTCGAGAATTAATATTACTGTATGCATGACTAAAATAGAAAAATTCTTAAAGTAACAGAAAGTACTAATTTATGAAGTGATTTCAAATAACCTCTTTTGGGCGAAATCACGATATGGAGAGTGCGCACTTTCTCCACGACCTTTTGTTTCCTTATTGATCCAATCATCGGATATAATTAACTCTTTTAACTGTTGAAGAATCTGTTTAATATCACCACCAAGACTGGATGCCCGCTTAGCATCTCTTTTCAATTTCTCGGCGTTATCCGAATTCTTGACAATTATACACTAATAATTCTATAATTCCCAAAAAGAAAAAAAAAAAAAATTATCGAGAAACTGGTTCCATTCACCGGCACTTTTATCAATTCAAACGATTTAAAAACTTGAGAAGGAAAAGAATACGAGCATAAAACATTTACATTTCGATCAGGAGCATAGGCAAGTCGTTCTAAAACGGATCTTTCAGCAGAACCACCATTATCTGCATTTGAAAGTGAACTTCTCAGCGATTCACTGCTCTCTCCTTCAGCAGCCACAGCATAACCATGGTTACTATAAACTGGTAATCGTCAAAGAAAGCAAAATAAACCATCAAAAAATTTTAAGAAAATGGAGGAGAAAGGTTTAGTGGGAGAAAGATCAAATTTATCCTCATCTCTAGTTGCGATAAACCGTTGTAAGTTTGGATTTTTCTTGGAGACCGTGAAATAATGTGGATTTAACTTACTTTAAAACTTAATGGAAAAAGTAAGAGTTAAGAAATGCTAAGGAAATACAGAACATATTCCAGCTCAAGCGATCTCCATACGTACCATCAAAGAGTGAAAGATGTGGACTTCCAAGAACCCCAAGTGGACGATCAGTCAGAATAAATAATTACACCACTTGTCGGCAGTTTAGGCAATCGTCCGTTAGTTATATCGATTCCAATTTAGTGCGAATGTGAACTATTAATAGCAAGCGGTCTTCAAAAGTGTAGTCTATATTCAGTACGGTGGCTTCTCACTATCTCTTTAGAGATGAAGTTTAGCTATCGCGTTATCTTAATCAGAAACTTTCAATATTGATTTACCTAATTAGGTTTCATTCCGGTGCAACTGAGGAAAACAACATTGCATCAAAACACCAATAATATTGCACATTTGCAAATGGAGTAAAGTTCGATCCAATATTTAAGGAAAAAGTTTTCTCCGTATATATTCTTTTTTTTTCTTTTCTAGATCTTAGCCAATATAAGTAGTGACTACAAAAACCAACTTGATTCAGACAACAGCCAATAAACATAGCAACTCCTGATCAACTTCTAGTGTCGAAGAACAACGCCATTAAGAGACAAGCGGCACATAAAATTAAGGAAACTTGCCTTGCAATGCGCGGATTTATATAAAACTTATTTTTAATAGTACTTAGTTCGTTGGATCACTAAGTGCAGCAATAATTCCAAGCGGTAGGGAATATAAGAGTGAGAAGTCAAGAAGAACTTTAAATAAATTTAAAGTGAAATAAAACCTATTTATATTGATGAGATAAGTTTAAACTACCGAAAAACAACTTTATGAAATTCTAAAAAATGGTACTCCAAACAAAACATGAAAGCAAACACGAACCTTTCGATGCCATCAACAATTTTGAGCGCAGTATTCATCGCTTCTTCAATTTCTGAGTCAACAACCATTACCATAGGCCAATTCTCATTCCAGTTGCTTTTTTTTCTTTGTTCAATTTCTTTGCCGATTTCTGTACTGCGTAGAAAATTACGTTTTTTACAAAATGTGATACCGGATGAAATTACAGCGCTCTTGTCAGTTAATTTAAATTGGTCTTGAAAGAATGGGTCAACACTCTAAAACTTTTAATGAGTGTTTTTGAAGGGTCAACAGAAAAAAACATCAGCAATGAAAAACAAAGGAGGAATAAATAAATCTCCCTGCAACTTAAGTCTAATTTCGTAACACTTATATATATTTCAAAATGACAATATTTTAATTCATAACATGTTTAGGTGTGAAATGAGAATTTTTGGAAGTCGAATTTTGGATTTCGAAAATCAGACGTAAGTTCGATTGTAATTCCAACAAGAAAAATTCAAATTCTACAATACAGAGATAATGTTAAAACAAAAATACCAATAAACACAAAAATGTATTTCGTTAAATCAACTTAACTTCGTAGACTTCCGATACATGCGAGTTTAACTTTTCAGACGTCATCAATTTACGATAAAATCATGATTTCTAATATTCGCCTTTCAACTAACTTTCTCTTTGTGAATCTTTGGTCAATAAATGACGGTCTTATGGCGATTTGTGTTTATTGTTTATGGTGGAAGCGTAAATAAACGCTCTGGCACAATCAAAAAATCACTTATAATGAATGTGTGAAAAAAATCAGCGAACAAATGTGACAGAAAGGACTTTCAACAAAGATGCTACCACTTAACTAAGCTTACGGCCAGATTGTATGAAAAATTTGCAAGGCCTAGAAGTGCAGACATTTTTCCAGGATAACTATGCTTTAAAAACAAAATGTGACATGTGCAGGAGCCTAGACCGAAATAGATATAGATGATTGAAGAAGCAAAATGATGAAATGGATGTATACGGCGGAATCTAACACATACACTGTTACAATATCAGGAGGGCGAAGACCGGTCCCACTCCACACAACTACTGTCAATACTCCCGTGTTCTATCGATTTATTCACAGTGAGCATAAAATGAGGAATCGGTGTTAGAAGATGAAACGAATGCGAGATTCAGTTTTCTGTCACTTCTGCCTACTTTGACGTGTCATGAAAATTTGCATATCACCGTGAAGTCGAATCTGACTGGTACTACTTCCTCTGTGGTTTGTTCGAGAGGTTCTATCCCATCAGTAAATAATTTCCATTGCTTCAGCTTCAGCTAATTCTCAATTCTAATATTTCGTCGTTAACAGGAATGACAAAGCCTATTTATTCTTCCAGTTTTTAATGGACCCAGTAAACTAAACTAAGCAGACACACAAATTCAAATTTTAGTCTGCACAAAAGTTTTAGGGTCTTTCAAGCGCATGCTATGGCGTTTGCCTGAAAACACTGCTTGAAAATTCTTGCAGTAATAAATTTTTTTTTGCCAAGCTGCAGATTGGTACAATTTGTTGAGATCGCTTCAGAGAGACCATTTTTATTGCATGTCTAATATTACGCAGGAAATTGTACTGATGATGTGCGGTAAATGTCATCTTCTACTTGATGAAAAATGAAGTTGCTTATGATTACATGTTCTAGGACATTTGACATTTTTTCTTTATGTCAATAGATTGTACGTCTGCTACTTATCAGAGGGAAGAGATTTTAGAAAGAATAACCAGTAAACTGGAAATGAAACAAACTTACTAGGCGATGCAGAAATTGTCAAAATCGATGTTTCACTGTGTTTTAATTTCTTACGATGATCAATTGAGTATATATCTCAGTCGTACTGAAAGTTCCATGTTGCTGATAAAATACTGCTCAACACCCTCTAACAATCTCATCACTGTTGCCCTTTTTCCCAATGCAGTGGAATAGAAGCCTTTTCTATTTTCGGTTCAAAACTTTCTGATATGATGCGATAATGCCGCAATTAATAAGTACGTTTTAAGCAATAAACTCGAATGCTCGAGCTTCAAAAATGTCCACGTAATATGGTTTTTAAGGTCGTTTTGCTACATAGAAGGAAGTTTTGTCCACAAGGGAACTGAGATTCCATTTTCCTAAAAATAAACTTTTTAATTTATCCGAGTTAACAAAAATAAGGTTAAGGATACCAAAGTTTCTGAGCTTTAAAGAACTGTCAGTTGTCCTTCAGCAACTTTTGTTGCGTAATTAGTGGAAAAAGAAGAATAACTATGACAGAAACAACCAACCAGAAGCCAAATATTGATAAAGGACAAGATAACGGAGCATTTGCGAAATCCTCTTCAAGGCCAATCCTTCAGGTGAAAAAATTAAAAGAAAAATGGTCAAATTCTGAAGTGAATATATAATTAGAGAAGCTTGATTATAAGGAGTTTTGTTATAATTTGGAGCGGAAGAAGTAGCTGAAGAGATTATAAAAGAAATGTGAATGACTAACATAAGTATAAACAGAGTAAAAAAAGAGTGATGAAGCAAAATACTAGACCGAAATGAGGTCAAAAAAATGAGTAGCAAAAAGCATCGAACAAGCAATCAGTGAAGGATAATCCATCAAAATAAAAATAATGAAATAAACTGTCAAAAATTAAAAGTAGAATGAATGATCAAGTGTTCCAACTAATACTAATTACACAACGGGTGAGGAATAAAATCAGATAAGAACAATACCTATACCAGAAAGCAAGTGTGTGTATTTCACTGATAATAAGAAAGAATTTAGGTATTCTACACAGTCTCGAACATACCAATAAAAACAAATGTACCGCAAAGGATGGAAAGGATAGAGGTGGAACTGTTTGTTTCAAATGGGAAACGGAACTCTGGAACTCTGAAGGACGAACAATGGAAAGAATTAAAATCAGGAAAGGAGTCGGGCGAAGACAGAAGCTCAAATCACAGAACCATAAAACAACAGATAACTAACTACCACAGTAAAAAAAAAGAGTTACTGGTCCATTATGGGTACAGTAGAATAATGTCTTGGAATAATGAACAAACTTTTCAATAAAACCCTGGACAATGACAGCTGGGAGAAGAATGGCTGCAAACCTAGATCAAAATTTCTGTGATGGCCTGAGGCACACAGCGAAA
Source organism: Setaria digitata (assembly GCA_003640385.1). NCBI lineage: Eukaryota > Metazoa > Nematoda > Chromadorea > Rhabditida > Setariidae > Setaria > Setaria digitata. The sequence goes on along the minus strand of RCAB01000025.1, from coordinate 118,987 downwards.
AGGTTAACTGCCAACTGAAAGGAGCGATTCAACATATCGATCAGATTTAAAAATCAGCCAAATGTGCGATGAAATCGGCTAAAGAACTGCATGGTCAGCATCGGAATTAATGGACTTTTGGTTAAAAAAAATCTTGCCAGCTTATACCTTCGAATAACATCGATAACATCTTAGAGACAGTAGCTGAGGAGAATGTGACACCGATTAATACCACAGTAATAGGGAATGACTAAAATAAACATGAGGACAAAATGTCAGCCAGTATTTAAAGACTCGAGTCTAATTAATTCACGCGTAGAAAAAAGCATTCGGTATAAAGGATATGAGAAAACATCGGTACCATGATAACAGTGTAGTGGAGCACGTAACGCACTTTTGATTTCAAGGAATTCGTTATATTTATAAACAGCAGCAACAATATTATTGATTAGTACCAATGATAACGATAGTAATCCAGAATGTCAGTGTTTGTCGAGGAAAGAAAGACAAAAGGTATCGATTGGATGACGAAATGAAGTGGACAGTATTTCAGTCCCCGCGTGGTCTCCACGTCAACAAAATGCCGAGACAGTGCCCGAATAATTAATTCACTGTTCCTGCGCGTTAAGTTCCTGTCGTCATCCTCCTTTCTTTGCTTTGTCTTTGATTCAGAACCCCGTGAATAAAATGAAAAACCCATTTTCAGCTCGTCATCTTGTAATTCATGTGCCATAAAGAGAGAGAGGGAGTGACGGAGAAAAGTTCACCTGAAACTCTTTACTTTAATCGAGATATGCTCAAATCGCACTGATTTTCTGGTCCAGGTTGCAATAACTATTCACAATCTGAACAGCCAACGAAATGGGTGTTTTGTCACCACCTCGTTATATTCGATGTAACAACGATTTATAACTGAGGGCTCTCTCATCACTATTTTATCATAATCGGAAACTATAATCGGCAGAAAATCGTGAATTTGCTATTTCGTCATAACCAATTTGTAAATGGATTGAGAGATTTTATTCATTTAATGCTCAAGTTACTTTAAAATTCTTTTAAAAAATAATTTTTGATGCATCTATTACTTGTAGAATACTGTATTATTCGTGTTAAATTCCCGAAAACATTTTTTAACACCTTCCGGACTATTGAATAAAATTTCTTTTATTTCAATTCGACAGAGCAATGATTACGTAATGTCGGAACTTGCTGAAGAATAACAGAATAGGGAGAGATAAATTTATTTAAGAAAAATACCATTGCCACAAAATACAGCAGTTTTTCTTTCATCATCACAACAGACGTGTGTAGTGAATGCAAGAAAAACAGTAAACGAAATGAAGGAACAATGAATTTTCAGGACACTTATCATTAAAATTGGAAATGAACAAGAATGTGATGATCAAAGAATAAACAATATATAAAAGTGCCGCAAAACAGAAGAAAACAGATTAAGGGAAAAAAGATGGCAAAAAAAAGCGAACGACGCAAAAATATACAACTTTTCGTGAAAGCTGCAGCTTAAGAATTTGAAATTTTAAACTTCAGATTTCAGGATAAAAACTTTAAAGTGTAATAAAAAGAATAATAAGGAATGTTGTATTAAAAGAAATTATCGAAAGTACGTATTTATTACTACGCACAATTACATCCATTGGTGCATATGAATTATACGAACGAGCTCTGAGGGAAAACTTTTAGGCCGTTGTCAAGTGCCAGACTATTATATTGGAGATAAATTACAATATTAATGTCAAATCATTGAAAATTTTTCAAGTTTAACAACTTTACAAGTGGAAATCTTTGATACGCAAACAGTAGATTAATTAAAAAAGTACTTTTAAGTGAGAAAAGTCTATTGTTTCTAATCGGATATTACAGAACGCTCACAATAAAAGGTCAATGTCTAGGCACTTCACGACTTCAGAAAATTATTTGAAGAAATAGTTTATTCTGAAAGCGAACAGAGCAAGAGGCACAAGAGGGAATAAAATTTTTTTTGCTTAACACTATTTTAACAACAGGAAATAAATTTGTTGACATATATATTGGTGGACTTCAAGAGTTTAAGCATGTAGATGAATACCACCCGATCTGTTAGGAATCAAACACCAGTTTTCAAAGTGATAATTTTGTGGTGGTGCTACTGAAAAGGTCGATTACCAGAAAATTAAAAAGCCCATCAAGGTAACAGATTGTGAAAAAAAATATAGTTCTTTTGACGTAGCGCTATACATGGCTACTACATATGTACCAAATAACACATTGCAGCGAGCATAACTGCGAGGAGTTAAAAATATAATTAAAAAAAAAATGAAATTACGAAACAAAAAGAAAATTAAAAAACAATACTTATAGCGTTCTTGCAGGGCAGTGAGCATACTTGTACTGATACAATCCCAATCAGTAGCATTTAATTTCGAAGACTGAACTGTTTGCAAGAGACAAGAAACTGCTATGAAAGAGGTTTATATATAGAACTTCCGGGGAAATTCCAGGAAATAAAAAGAAAGAAACTCTGCTACTAACACTTATATATTTTTAAAAGTGAACACAGAACTACATGCGGTAACCGATGTTCACAGTCAAAAGTTCGGAACTCTGCCACAAATTAAATTCTTTTGTATAGCCCGAAAAAGCTGTACAGATCCATTGTAAAATGACAACGCGCACTCACTATAAAATAATTTTTTTTTTTCTAATTTCACTACAAATGATAGTAATATATCACTGTACGCAAGCAAATAAAAATACATTAAAATTAAAACTTGAAATGAGAAAAAAGCATGTAAATGAAGCAAGTTTTGTTTTGAGTTCTGTCTTATCTGTCTCCTTTGCAAATTTCTCCTTTTCTTTTTTTATTTTGATGAGCCTTGATATATATATCAAAGAAAAGGAATATATGTATATTTATATAATAATATATATATATATATATATATATATTCCTTTTCTTTGAAATCAATTTAAATTAGTCTTTCGATACGGTGAAATATTATATTAAGCCTAAAGGATTGAGCGTGTCAAGCTTTTTTTATAAAAAAAAAGGACTTTTTTCACAAGATTATATTAGAAATGACAATCAGCTGTATTTACGGAAGACGGTGCACCAGTCCGATGAACATGAACGCATACCCAACCTCGTCCATTACGTTTATGCCACACGCGTGTTTCTTGTGCCTGTCTAGACCGTGCATCACCATTCCTGAAATGCAACATAAAAAATTCATTCCGAAGCTTAGATGTTACTGTAATGTGGTAATACATAGGTATTTTGCTTTATCAGGAAAACAAGCAAACATCGAACCGAAGTCTTCCCCAAACCAATGTCAAAAAAAGAACAGGAATCACCACGCAAATACTACTCGATTTTCTACAGGCACACTGAGGAAAAGTATGCTTACTTATCAATGAATTGCGTTAAGCGAATATAAGCGATACATGCACCCTCATCACCCATCAAGTGCACATTCGGATTGAGCAGCGTCGTGTGAATTTTTGGTCCGCGTGTTCCACTATCTGAATTGTTATCAGTTAGTGTGTTCATGTCAGGATTCATGGAACACTCAAATAGACTGCAGATCGTCATTTATTTCCGCTGGCTGATGCTTCTCCAATTACTTCAAGAAGAGTGTGCTTCAAATTTCAGAATAAATGAGATGAAAACGAATGGAAGCACTGTGAGAGTAGGTGAGAATTTAGTAAAAAGCAGTCAGTCTCAGAGTTCCAAGTTAGAGAAATGAAATTTTCAGTGAGTCAAGAAATCTAAAAACAAAAATTAAGTACTCATTTGAATGTTTTAAATCAAAACATTACTTACTATTATCAAAATAAAACTTATGAAAATCCATTCCTTCGATCAGATTACCAAGTGCCTCCGGCTCAAAACATGTCATCGAGGGATCGCAAAGCCTTCTAAAAATTTTCAAACTTCTTTCCAGTTAAATAACTGTACTTCGTTATCTGCACCAGGTCGTAAAACATGGAATTTTATCGTGAATATCCACCTGATTAGCAGGATACCAAGACCCCACCAGTGTCATAAAGTTTAAGGAAAAAGGATTTAAATAACGAAAAGGGTCTCTCGAACTGCACTGTACTATCTGGTAAAAACGAAAAAATCATGGCATCTGGAGTATTTTATTTATTAATTTTATTTATCATTACTCATTATATTATTTATTGCTATTAGTTATAGTTATTATTTGCTATATTATTTACTATTAATTATTGTTATTAATTATCATTATTCATTGTTATTCACTCATTATTATTATTTATAACTATTTATTATTATTATTATTATTATTTATTTATTCATTTATTTATTATTATTAATTATCATTATTACTACTAATTATTATTAATTACTATTATTATTAATTATTACTCTTAATTATTATTTAATTAATAATGTTATTAATAATTATTAATTATTACTCTTAATTTTATTATTAATTAATTAATAATGTTATTAATTATTATTGTTAATAATTACTATTGTTAATTGTTATTGCTATTAATTATTATTATTAATTATTATTGCCACTAACTATTATTATTAATTATTATTATTATTAATTGTTATTATAAAGCACTATTGTTAGATATTATTATTAATTACTTTTGTTAATTACTATTTTAAAAAACCATGTTTATTTTGCTAAGTATAAAATGATAATAAAAATAGCAATGAAACTTACGAGTAAGACTCGTAGTCTTTACATGAAATGGCATCCAAAAGTTGCTGTGTTACGCGAACAATTTCTTGTTTCTGGACTGGAAAAAAAAGTTTAATATATGCGCATTTAAAATGAAAAATAAGACTTCTCAACATAAAAAAATCCAGACATTTTCGGGGAAAATTAATGCAAAACCAAAATGACAGAACGTGTGTTTATAACTAATGAAGAAGTGTGGATGAATTGCAAAAAAGATTAAAACCATAAGCGGGATAAACAACTAAACCTGCTACTTGAACGAAAAATTTAATGCAAATATGCTGAAAAACCAAAGAAATCTAAGAGTGATAAGAAATATATCGGCAAACCAAATAGTTGAGGAAGCAGCTGCTTTGTATAATTTTCCATCAGTAATTAAGAGAAAAGCTATGCTTGGAAAGATTAACCCTAACTTAGCCATACAGAAGGCATTACTGTCTGTTAATATTATATACACTTTGACTGGTATTTTGAAATAGAATCATTTTTACTGGAGTTCATTATTCAATATCATCCAATCATTTAAACATGAAATTTGCAACAATAAAAAAAAAAAGAAAAAAAAATTCTATTATTAGCAATATCATTGATGATGTATTTTTCACCTCTCCCACTTTACGGTATTACTTTAGAGCTTATGACATGAGGAACTTTTGGATAATTATTTTCCTAGCAAAGGAATCACGAAGTTTTCTCAAAACAACGCTAATAAGCAATCAACTTCGCGCATTCATTCGTTTCATATCTTTTTTTTTTTTTTTTTTTTTTTCAATGGAATACAAGGAAATAGACGGATCAAAATCGCTTTTTTTTTTTTTTTTTTTTTGATAAATTTACTCTCCTAGGACAACAATACAGTTGGCTGCACAGACAGAAAAACTATCTGGTTTATTTAGATGTACCTTTATCAATTAAATATATAACAGTCGTGTCCAAAAAAATAGTGATTAAAAACTGTTACAAAAATTCCTGCAATGAGAAGTTCATGGAAGAATGGGTCAACATAAGTATTACACTCTTTACTTCTTCTTTGATTCATATGGAAAACAAAATATATCAATTTTCAACAAGCAATTACCGTCGATACCGCAAGAATTACAATTTTTTCAATTTACTGGACAGAAAAGAAATTTGTTAGTAAATGAAATGAAATTAATTCTTCTGTAATAATCGTATCAAAAACGTTTCAAAATATCCATCTGAGCTTTGGCTCTGTCTTATAACAAACAAGAAGAATATGCGATACATCTAGACGCTCAAGTGCACATGAGTCTCTTGAAAAAGACATCAAAATAATTCAAATCTTCAGAGATTTTAAGCACCCTATAGCAGGAAAAATCATAACAGATTGGAATCACCATATTTTTCGGACTTTACGACAAATCTAACTTGACTTAGAGCCTATTATTTCCGTCCAATAGAAATGCATGCAAAAACATGCAACTTTTTTAGAAAAGCACATGCGAGTCGAGAGCTAAAATAATATTTCAAATTAATGAAACACTTCAAAAACTCATAAAAAAAGCATTTTAGCTCCATACCATACCGCCTCCATATGAAAATTAAAAACAATTTCAACTATCGTTATTTCAAACAACTCTTCTAATTCTTTCGAATTGTTATTATCTACAGTTCAAGATCTGCAGTAAGACTGGATGTAGAGGAAAATGGAATGAGGAAAGATTCAAAACGAAAGCTTTGAATGAAAAAAAAAAATACTAATAAAAAGAAAGAGAAAGATTTTGATAAACGCTTATTTTAAAAATAGTTTTTTTAAATATTTTAAAAATCATCAAATAGTTTCATCTACTTTTTTAGAACGCCTGATTTAAAAGAAATGAGAAATTTTCAACTGATTTGTTTCATACACATTGCAAAGTTTAGAAGTTTCCAAGTCCGATATTTTCAAGAAAGCATAAGTAAACAGGAATAACAAAGATATTTGATTTGTAATAGTAACAATTTGAAAAAAGGAACCCATCAAAATTAGGCCTTTTCTGATATTCAACTTCGTTACTAACGTTGACACGCTGTAGAAGGTGCTAGAGCCGTTCGTAAAGCAATAGTAGGAGGAGGAGGAAGGAAAATTAGGGAAAGGGTTTGGAAAATTCATCCATAAGTCTGTAGTTGAAATATGATGTGAGAGGATACGAAGACATTTTAAAAGCGAAGGAAAAAACATGCAAATGAAGCCCATGATTATAATCATGCAAGGAAACGAACAAGCCAAGCCTTCTACTGGAAACAAAGAAATGATATAACCTTAAAATGATATTTTAGGGTCGAACCTGGCAATGGGCTGCCTGTACTGCTGCTTACTCCAGCCACCCTTCGTTGCTGTTTTAGGGCCGTATCCACTCGTACCACTGTATTCTCGTGGCTCAGCGTCTTCCCCGCTGTGGCAGACAAACAAATAAGTAAGTGTAGGTGAAACAGTTATACTTTCAGAAACTTTTCAATGACAAATCATCACATTTTCACTTGGTTGAAATTTCATTTCTTGAAACTTAGCTGCACTAGCATTAAAGTTATGAATAATCTATTGATTTCTCGTGAAAAGCTGTTTAAAAACATTGAACACCATGAACTTTTTAATGATGCAAATGGAATATGAAAATTTTTTAAAAGTGGAAAATATCATTTTTGCGCATTGGAAATAGCAGAAAAATTTTTTTAAGAACTATGAAAGGCTAATCAAAATTTCTATGACAGGAGACAGTCAGGGTGAACGGGAGGGAGGAACAAGTGCAGCTGACTGATCCTTACTTAAATACTGAAAAGTCAAGCATAAATTTTTCGTAGTGCCGTTAAACTGACTTTCAAAATATCAAAAGTGGATTAAAAAAAGGTTTAATAGGCTGACCAGACGAAAAATTTAAAGATTTTTGTTGAGTGAAACAAAAAAAAAAACATATTATAGACCGACAACAGGGCGAACAGCAAGGGAACAAAATTCAGCTGTGAATTTGCAAGCCAAATATCTGTGAGCTAAATACCTTCTTAATTTTAAGCCCATGCAAAAAAAAAAAAAGAAAAAAAAACAGGATAAGATCAATAAGTCACATATTTGAAAGCAATTACACTCAGATTTTTCAGGATATTCAATGAAAATTAGAAACGATTAAAAATTGACGAAATTTCAACAAATGGGATAACAGAACAGAACCAGACTTAACTTTTTGGTTTGATTTAATGACTGATAATCAAATGAAATGATACTCAAAAAAACTTTTCACCTACCTAACATCCAGTGCTGTGCATCCACATTTTAGATGAAACTTCGTTCAACAAATGACCAGATGCAATCCTTTGAAAGAATTTCGATATGTTATCTACAGTAAGTAAAACATATATTCAGATTAAATTTTAGGAAGCACTATATTTTCATTCAAAAGCTGAAAATTTCATTTGATAATTCTAGAAGATGGTTTGAGAATAACAATGCGACTATTATTCAGCAATAGCTTTTTAAAGACAAACTAAAAGATATACAATAATGCAGAATGAAAATTGATAAAGCTAAATTTCTGTTTCAAAAACATTAACGGAGCTCAAATGACAATTTTCAAAAAAACTACTTTACATTGGGCTGCTGATAAGTGACATGAAAAAGTGGGTTGTGGATGATTGCAGTACTGTTGCAAAGGAACTTGAACAAAGAGTACATGATCTGTAAAACAGAATTCATTACCGGCCAGATCATTTCCATATATGTCCCAGAAAATTAAGAAAACTTGTGCCCATGCTAAATCTAATAAAAAATGCAAGATCTCAATAAAGTAATCTTGGCTGAAGGGGATAACTTTTGAAATTAACGAAAAAAAAAAAAAAAGAAATTCCGCTCTTAATGCAAAGGCATGATTAAAATGATTAAAGTCATAACCTGAATTCATTTATAGTTATAGACGGCTTCAAAAAGAATTTATCCAAGTATTCTTACTATTATTCTTATATATCCAAGTATTCCAAGTCTTACGAATATTTTCCCGAATCTATTCATAGTAAACTATAAAATAACATTATCTTTCTGAGTTTCTACTTTCGACAAATATGATAATAGAAGAGAGACATGAAAGACCTCGTTAATGCACTTTGAACAATACTGCAAGTACACTTGCCTATTCTAATCGTTCAAGCTCTAAAATCATATCTAAAATAACTTACAAGAATGAAATCAAATGCATACCCTATAAGAAATTAAATTTAACTTATAGTTGTGAAATGTGAAACCATTAAAATTGTATCTAAAAGATGTATCATTTATGAAAAAGTATGAAATTCAAGCCACATTTAATGAATATATATATTCAATAAATGTGGCTTGAAATTTCATGATGAAGTCCATGATGAATATATGTATATATATATATTATATATATTATATATATATATATANAGTTAAGTAAAACTCGTGGCCCAACAAATAACATGGCAAAAATGGACCTTCTAAACGAAATGTTTCATTAAGCAGTATGACGTTCTAATAAATTAAAGGAAATGGCAGACTGCAACGGTTAATCTCATCTATTATTCAATAATTTCGCTTTTAGGTAATTATTTAAAAAAGAAAAAAAAAAAAGGAGGAAAGGATGAGGCGGAAGAAAAATTTAAAAAACCTAAATTCGATTTAATTAGTATTCCAAGTTTATTCACTTAAAACATTGAAATCAGGTAAAGAAAGGGAATAATCAATGAGAAAAGATAGTAATAGCAAAAAGATGTCCATGATGAATATCGAGCCCCCTAGTTCCAAGAGAAGCAGTACGCACTTAAGTTGTACATTTTCTTCCAAATTTTTAAATGACTATCGGAGTTAGCATTATGGATCTCGTGCAACGAATCAGAAAACAAAATCAGCTGTTGAGAAGTTCCGAGAAATATTGCTGAGAAGAAAGCGAAGTCTATTTAAGAAGGTAGTTATTGATTTCAAATGACTTGCAAAAGAAATGCTAAAATGCAGTAATTTCAAGATTTTATCATAATACAATACTGAATAACATATCTAAGCATGAAAAAAGAGCATTAAATTATAGTTACCTTTATCGGAATCCTGATCGTCAATTGTTTGCGATGATTCCGATGATTCTTTTATGGTACTTGGCGGTGCTTCTTTCTTATTCAGTAAATTACGACCTAAACAAAATTAAGATTTGTATTACTTAGAAATTTAAACAAAAATTCCTAATGGTTGTATCTGAAAGACTAAATTTGAGGGCACGCTGATCTGAGAATGCAATAACATGAAAGAATCTGGATAACAGTATCAAAACTTTGACTTTTATTATTCTTCATCAGTATCATTATCTCTCCGTATCGAATCTTGTCAAAATTCTTTGATATTCCTAAAAATTGACAAGACATATTAATATCTTTTCTGGTAAAAATTAAATCATGAAATATGGACAGAAAACGGCAGACAACTGAGAAATGAAAAAAAAAAAAAAGAGATTCAATGATCGAAAATGACAAAAATGCGTTAAGCTAAATCAAAAAAACACATAATGAACATTAGATTTCATCTCTTCACCATGTCCCCCATATTCTTCCTTGTTCCTTCAAAATTAGCATCACGAAACGATTTTAAGAATAGAAAATTCAGCAGCATCATTTAATTTAAAAAATGTAACGTCAAAAAATAAACCTATCGATCCATCTTAAATGAAAGACTTTTTTCAAACCTTGAAAACAAATATTACTAAAGAACTTTATAAGACAGGAAAATTAAAGGGAAAACAAAATAATGAAGGGCTTATTTTCCATTTTACGGTTTGATTTCCAACATAAAGAATAATTTGTACTAACTACTCACCAACAGATATATCGATGAGGGTAATAGTTGAATTAATTCAAAATACGGAGGTCTTCCTGGAGTACAGTACTGTCTTCCGGTAGACCTTTTTCCAAACTTACCGTTGCTAACGGTAGAACCATTACCTGTGTTAGCCGTCGTTCCTGTTGCTGTAGTAGTACTGCCACTAATATTGGCATATTTAGCTGCTATCTGGCACACAGCAATGGAAGTAAACGCAAACAGTAATAGAGGCCATAGCTGTGTTAAATGTTCCACAACAACCACAAAAATGTAAAACATTGATGGAATAAGCTCAAAGATTTCGAAATGAAGTGCTCCAAACTGCTTTACAAAATGAATAACAATGCTCACACTGCTACTGCTGCTTCTATTGGCATAGCTTCAACTTCAACCAGATATATTAATATTTTGGTGCCATCCAACAGAAACAACAGCAACTCACTGTTCGAAATTTAGAGGATTATAAAATCCCTGTAAAGTCCAATATTCTACTGCACAAAAAAAGACACGAGTAATTCTAGCAACAGATCTATTTGTTTTTTCATTTCATCTTCCCAAGATAACTTATCAATTCTCATGGTCAGAATAGCAATTAAAATTAATATTGATCGAAAAAAAACCCGTCTAGAATCCCAAATTTATTCATGTTTTATAATGTTAGCCACAAGAAATCTATATACTAAAACATTAATCTAATACCTATTCAGAGATCAATTCTAATCAGGGGAATTAGTTATCACCACTACAGCTACTACCTTTTCAAATTTCCAAAAATAAATTGCTGGAAAATTCAAAAAAAAAAAAAAAAAGATGAAAAAGCGTGATCGCTTATCATCTTTTCAAATTCATTTGTTTATTTAAACGTATTTAAATAAGGAAAGATTAAAAGAAAACTTAAATAAATTTAAATAGACGAATTTAAAGGACTGACGCACAAAGTGTAATAATAAAAAAAATCACTCTCTTGTACTAGAAAAGGGACATGGCGGAAATATTAAGGTATCGAGAATAAGACGGCCTATAAAACTGAACAAATAACTTGTTTAACAATTTGCAATCATCACTTTACGCTTAAAGTAGTGGGATGTTGCTGATACCGGTAATTTTGTTACTTGCTGTTGAACAATTTTGTTCAAAATCGTCGAGTCGCTTTATTGGGTCTGCACTAAACAGCACGAACACCACTGGTATTATAGAAGTACCTTTACTAATTCCAATGGTTGTTCGCTGAGCAATGACTTTTATTTCAGTGCTGATTATCCAAATATCACATGTGAGTTACTGAACTCTTCCAATTAATACATACATTTGAAGTAGAAAATTTCAATTTTTAAAATTTAAAAGCCTATTATATCAAGTCTGATTTTTCAAATAACCAGAAGCCTGCGGAAAGACCAAATAGTGAAAAAATCTTAAATCATGATGGGCACTGAAATTACATTAAAAATACTAAACAGGAAAAGGGAACAAATACAAACTTTCGTTCCGATACAAGAAACAGTTCACACGTAGAATGTGCAGTTCAAATTTAACATTCTTTTTAAATAGGATATCTTTGACGAAAATAAAAAATGAACGAAATAAATCATCGCTCACCCAGCGGTCTAAAAATTGGATTTAATCGCTAACGGCATTCATGTTTTAATACTCTTTAAAGTGGAAAACCAACAATTTCAGCACATTTCACGGAAGGAAGTAACAATTAAACTCCTACAAGACCACTTCTGCATATCAGCTATTTCCTGTTATCGACATAAGCTTGGGTAATAAAGCTAGACATACGAAAAATTCAGGAATAATTATGTTCTAGAACAATCTTAAACAGCATATTAGTCATTTATTTTCAAAACCAAATGTACTTTTTTTGTTTTACAAATAAACCAACTTTTCATTCCCAAACTTGATAGATTAGCATTAAAACTTTGTTAAGATATTAAACATATTTGAAATAATAACTTCTTGCCGTCAGAATTGAACTCCTTTAAAACAGAAATTTTCTTCCACAAACAAATCGTCAAGACAAGATAGTCCGCCCAAGAAAATTAACAAATAAAAGAATGCGATAACAAAATCATCATTTTCAGATACATAAGAAGCAATACAGCAGATGTATTACTATTAAGAAGCAGAATATGGTGACATTTCAGAAATACACAGCAGTAATTGCCGTGAACGGAACAGTGGTAGAGATTTTTGAAGCAAATTTCTAGTTAGAAAGGGCACAAGAAAAATAGCCAAAAATAAAAAAAGCTTAATGAATCATGACATCAAAAAAAGTTTCAAATGATATTGTCAGGCTCTGATCGTATGAGGACTGTCATATTTGTCACATCGTTAAACAGAGTTATATTTCGATCATTTAACAAAATGCCAAGATGTCATTACTACTGTTTATATACATTCCTCATCAAAATATTAAATCTAATCGTAGGTTTTCAGAGTTAGCATAAAACGCTGGTAGGAATGGGCTTACGACTGCTTGCTGACTTAAAGAGACGAAAAGACGGAAATGAAGTTAATGTTTCCGACTTAACAATTTATCTTGTAGTTTCATGCTTCTTAAAACTTAAACTTAATAGTACCATGTAATAGAGTAAGAATCAATTTCCCATCTGCTCATAAATCAATCAAAGTTTTTATCTCTACATAAGATAGTCTTAAAAAAAAAAAAGCTCACTACCTGGTTAAGGATAAGAGATAGGAAAGGCTTAATATCTTCAATCCAAAAGCGAAAAATCCAAGTATTGATCAAGCCTACTTTGAGAGTGAAATCAAGTGCAAGCAAAACCTCATGTTTCAAGCTTTTCTGAACAAAGCTCGAACAATAACTATCTCATGTATAAAACTTTTTCTTGCTGGATTCATGAATGAAATTTACTGGTAGGCTAAGGTTTCCGACAATAAAATCGAATTTAAAAGTTTGAATTAAATTACTCAAGATAGTACAATATAATCAAAAACAATACTTCTACCTCTTTAGGGAGCGATCTATACAGATATTTTCACTGCGTTGCAAAAATAATGAAATCATATTTCTAGCAGCAAGTCGGCCGTCACAATATTTCATTGATTTGCTACGACTGTTTCTAATTATCTGTTCAAATTATGAGACTTGCTTTTTTGCTGCGAAATAATTAAAAATGAAGAAGTGAACATTGAAGAAACATATTTGTAGAGCAAGGAAGAAAATTGTTTAAATCACTTTCCTTTAATTAACTTATTCTATTCCCCGCCCTTGCCCAACTCTTTACTCGAATTTTAAGAGAGGTATATTCAGGGTAGGCATACGACAAAACACAAACCATAACACGCAATCTCACAACAAAATAACATTTCTATATTTCCATCTGAAAGTTATGATAACAGATGTAAGGGATTATTCAAAGCAAAACTGTAACTGATTGCCGAATCAGTAGCCTACCTGTACTTTTTGACCAATAAATGATTCAAATGTGAAAAATAGAGTAAACGATCGAAAATTCAATACAAAAAGTGAAGTGAGCACATTTGCAGAACTGGAATTTCAACAATTTAAAAATGTAGTGTAAATGAACTTACTTGATAAATTTCGTGTAGCAATCATTGTTGTTAGTATTGCACCCTGAAATTGTACACTTATTTCAATCAGTCTTCGATTAGCTGGTAAGGTAATCTAACAATGCTATTTAAGGAGAAGATAATTCAGTATTACGCAGGAAATAATGATCACGCACCAAATCGATAATGTTAATAGCACTCATGTAGAAGTTGCGAAAATGAACAGCCAAAGTGCTTTAAATCAAGGTAGAAGAAACCTTAACCAAGAGCAACCAATCATAATTTTCTTTCCTTTATTTTTATGCTCCAAATCCAAGCAATTATAATGTGGAGAATGGATGCATAGTAATTTGTAATGAAATACTGGCAAATACGGAATGAAATCAGGCAATCCTGATTTGATCTACTCAGTCCACGCTTCTAAAAGACAAAACTAGTAAAAGAAAAAACTATTTTCAAATAACATTACACAAATATTTTAAAGAAAACAAATGATCTTCTGAATAAAATGTTTGGTTAAAATCAAATTTCGATAGAAGAAATGGAATGCGCACCTCTAGAAAAGCGTATCTCCAGAAAGATCTAAGAAAGCTTAAAATTTAAGCCACAGTTCCCTTTCTTTTTCATAAATTTTGGAAAATTCAGCAATCCTACCTAAATCTCACAGCTTGTGGTAGACTACAATACAAACATTGTAATAACGATGATAAATTATATAAATGAACAAAATGATACGTGGTATTATTAGAGCCATTTGACGAAAAACCTTTTTCTTGCATGTGTGTATTAATAAATCATGCTTCCAGAAAATTCATAATATAGCGAATTTTTTTCATGGTCACCTCAAAAAGAAATTCAGATTATCAGATTTAGGTTATTAGAAATTCGACGCTTACCTATATGAAATAAGCAGATCTTCTACATCTGAGTTTAAACCAAATGAAGTAATAGATGTGGATCTCAACTATAATTTGATGCATAACATAACATATGCGTTAAAAACCACAATAGTCCACAACCCTGACAACCCTTCTTATAATTTAACTTATAAGTTGTTGTTTACTTCTAATAAGCAACCAATAAAACTTTGTCCATGCATTTAGATTAAAAGAAATTATTAATAACAAATACAAAATTTTAAATGTGACCCATGAAACCATGTTAAAGAAACGTTAAATAATAAATCATCGAAAATAGATTCTCGCACATTAATCAGAGTTTTGGAAGTTTCAACAATATATTACCAACGTCCTATGAAAAAAACCATGTGTCTACCCAACCATTAAAATGAGAAGCAAAACAAACAGCTATTACAATAAGCATAAAAATTGTTGAAAGTAGAAGTTTTTCAATTTACCAGAAGCGAAAGGTTATTTTCATTATTCTAAGTTTTTGCAGGAAAAGTTATACTCTGCTTATCGACGTGCGAATATCAAATATCACCTAGTAACATGCAAATAAGAATTAATATAGCTTTCACGATATTTACGACCTCTTCTCTAATCATCTATAAGTTGAAAGGAAAAGAAAAATTGGAAAAAAAAAGACGAAAATAGAATTATTCGTTGATATTAGCAAATATTAAGAAGATATAAGAGGCCGCAATAAATAACATGAAAACGGAAGTGGAAAGGATTGTATATTGACTCAGTATGTAATTAACCAACTACTTCCAAATGCAGTTTTTCTTATTCGGAGATTCCTCGGAAGGAAGCAAAAAATTGACCAATCCAGATCCTTATCATAACTACTATTTCATTCCGAAACTAAATCAAGATAAAGAAAGTTTCGAGTGGTGCAAATATAGCAGTGGTAAAATTAAAACTTGAAACTGCCATTATTAACGTCATAGTAAGGAAGAGGATCAGAATAACGAGACACAATATCCTATAAGTACCATTGATATTTAAAATGAATGGGCTGCTACTACTAGTATACTAGTATCTGTACTCATTTTAAACAGTTGGATAGCAGGGACACAAAGAGGGAGGACACTGATGCTTCAGCAGATAATATAACGCCGTTGTGACAATATGACCGTAAGATGCAAACATTCCACAACACAGTCCTAAGCGCTCTTACGACAAATGCTGCCATCTTTACGCCAAATAATGATGAGTATTTGAATGCTACCTCAAATGTGTGTAGCTTAAAAATGGAAGTATGTAAACGCTTGGAAGTTGGCTAGTGATGTGACAAAACACTTAAATTAAAAAAAAATTGTTCCACTTTTTAAGCCACACAATGCTATATCACAAACTGCAACAGTCCTGTTACGGCTAGATTTCCACTCAAAGCGCTCAATATGCTTCACAAGGTCTGCAAATGAAACGTCAAAAATCTTCAAGAAATATTTCGAATGTGATATAAAGAGGAATAGCTTCAATTCATATTTGCTTATTCAAGTCAAATTTGTCTGCTCGATCTCGCCATTTTATAGAAGAATGAAAAAGTGAAAAAATAAACTAAACTGCCTGAAATGCAATTAACATGCCAATGAAAGTCACGTGATAGCATGAATCAAGAAAAATTCCAAAAATAAATGCGTAAGGTAAAGTAAATAGAAAAATATATCTGAAAAGCATTTGCTAATGGAAGTGAAAAGTGCGCTAATACTCTGCCATTAGTAACAACATGGGTGCTAATTGGACTTCTTGAGAAATGCCAACCACTTCGTACTAAAAGTAACTGGATGGGAAAGACAAGCTGAGAAATAACGGGATTCGAGAAAGATCAAGGATAAAAAAGTAAAAAGCTTAGAAAGAAAAGCTCGAAGTTTCAAAAACTTGGAACCTGAAGCCTGAAAATTTTCAGAGAAATTCCAAGAAGTTGCACGATTTATACACGAAAACTTCAGCTGCATATCGAAATAATACCTTCAATTTTCGCCTAGCATTGAATTTCTTCAAGCAATCAACCGTATCCTGACGATGTATCACTGAAGCAACACGTTCACGATTCTAAACATACAAATTATTGTTTTAATGGATAGCAATGTTATTCTGTACTGTAAACGTGTGTCTGAGAATAAAATTCATTTTAAAAGGAAATAGCATGTTTTAATAGAGAAATTAATAACTTACACAAATCCACGGAACTTTTAAGGCTTGCTCTGCAGTTATTCGCTTCTTCGGATTAACTGTTAACATATTGTCGATAAGATTCTTAGCTTCAGGAGTAACTGTATCCCACTCAGGGCTTGGATACTGCAAGCCTAGTTAAATTACTAAAAAGATGAAAATCAAGGCATAACAAATAGAGTTCTTTTAAAAAGAGCAACGGTGTGAAGTTTATTGTTATTTACCATTAATCTAAGTATAAAAAATTTGTCATTGAACAGTGGACAAAAATTGCGCTAACTATTTAAAGGATATATACTATAATAACTGTTTCTGATGGATGATTTACTAAACACTAATGACGTTAGAGTCTGTAATTTCCAAAGTAGAAAAAAAGAAAAAAAGGCTTACATCATAAGCACCAGCCTTTATTTGTGCATACAACCGATGTTGATCCTCATCCCAGAATGGTGGATAACCAACAAGAAGAATGTAAAGAATTACTCCTGTAATACTTGTGAACTATAATAACATAAAAAAAATGGCCATTGCAATCAAAGTTCTAACCTACCGCATGCCCATATGTCAACTGGTTTTCCATAAGGATCCTTTTTGAGCACTTCTGGTGATAGATATCCCGGTGTGCCTGCAAAACCGAACCATGCTTCAGTATCTCCTTGAACTTCTATTGCAAGCCCAAAATCGGCTAACTTCACCGCAGCTCCTTTCGCTTTGCTCGCCAGTAAGAGATTTTCAGGCTGAAAATATAGCTTTCAATTACTCAAGTAACTTCATAATTTACAACGGATTCAAGTCTGGTCGCATCAAATAATTCAAAAAAGTTGTTTGAGATACCTTGAGATCCCTGTGTACCACATTGTTTAAATGGCAATACGCGATTGACTCCAGAATTTGCTGAATGCAGTGGCTGAAATATTTTATGAAAAATTATGATTTTATTTACAGTTATACAGACTCATTATACAAAGTGAAAACAGTTCTAGAGGCCCAGAGAAAATGATTAAATTTTCACCCAACTTGAAATATTGTGTTTTATAACTTGAAATATTATTTTATAAAACAAAACAAGTCCACTCTTATTACCTTGCATCAGCTTCACTATAAAATTCTCTAGCAACGATATCTTCAAACAGCTCACCGCCTGTTACTCTACAATAAAAATTATAACACGAAAGTTAGACATTTTAGAATAAAGATTCACCATAAAAGGAATCTTTTCACTATTTAATTATTTATAACTCCGCAGTTCCATTTCGAGAGTTACCAAACAAACCATCTTACCATTTTTTGTTTAAATAAAAGGAAAGTGGACAGACTTATAAAGAGGTATTCATAAAACATACAAATCGAAAACAAGATAATGAAATGCTTCTTCTTGTATGCTGTCGTGTAACCGCACTGAAATGTATTTATCCTGCTTTTCTTTCCATAAATTTTGCAAGTACAACTTTTTTTGGAATAATTAGAAGGAAGACTTACCGATATTAGGATGTTGGAGTTTTCGACAAATTCGAGCCTCTCTTTCCAATTTTTGAAAATCTAAAATCAAAATATTAAATAGGAAACCTGTGGAGAAAATGAGGGTGTATTGGATACAAACATTCGAATGGCTTTCACATGAAATTTCTATAAAACCCTCGCGATGTCAATCATCAGATCGGTCTGGCATCCGGTTAAATTTTTTACGAGTAATAAGCTGTTTGAGAAAATGAAATCCAAGAATCAAATATGCGGCATCAAACCTCGTGCGGAAAGCTTCTTCGTATTGATAATTTTTGCAGCAAACTCCATTCCAGTCCGTTTTTGCACACATCGTCGTACTACCGAAAACGCACCTCTAAATATTTTCCAAAAATATGTGAGGGAGTTCAATATGCACAATGAAAAATTATATCAAACCATTTTCCTACTGTTCTTGAAATTCATTCAAAATACTCATGTGGCGAAATGTCTCAGAATACTACCTTGTTCCTTTCTATACGTAATATTACTTAAAATTGTATTTATTTCGATAAATATTTAGGCAACAAAAAAAGCTGGAAAAAAAATTTTTTTTTTTCATCCATCAAATTAATTACTGCATGCAAGTGAGGCAGACAAGAGAAGAGATAACGTTGTCCTAAGGCACAATGATTAATTAGCCTAACCGCAATGTAGTGTGTTAACTATGAAGGCCTTTTTTTGTAATTATTTACAGGAAATTCAAAAAAATAAAAAGAACCTACTTCCCGAGCTCTTCTTTAACCTCATAATTATCGCTGAAATTTGTCGACGCACTGTTCATGACGTTATTCGTCTGCGGTATAACTACCATAATTTAATAACACCGAAAGAAAGCGTGCATTTCGTTTTAAAATTTTTTGAACTGTAACTTGATGCGAAAAAGTCGCAAATACACAGCAATTTTTTTGTTTCTGGAAAAATTTTCCACTGCCCTCTCTGTGAGCAAACTGCCTGTAACACGGATCAACTACCTGTAAAAATCAGCAGATCTGAATCTGAAAGGCAGCGTAAAATTGGATTAAAATAACCTCACGTCTCAACAAAGCTGTTTATAATATGAAGAACTAGGAACCATCAGGAAGTACATTTTGTTTAAAAGCTGGAAATTTTTAACGATCTAAGCCTCCGGATAAATACAGTTCTTTAATGGTATTTTATAACGATTAATGAATCCAAAAATCGTCTTATTTATTACATATATCGTGTAGAGAAAAAATGATTTAATGTATTTCTGATTTCTTAACAATTTTCTACTTTAAAAAGTATTTACACTGGAATCTGAAATTTTTTGATCTGTTCTTTGCAAAAAGATCGATTTTACGGCATCCACACTTTATACGTCTAATGATGAGTTTTTATGTTTAACCTAATTAACCGCTCTTCGAAGAAAAATGTTAGCCACCCCTAACTATTCATGTTTCTGATTGAGACTTAACAGTATACTCGATATTGACGTTTATCGACTTTCTAAAAAAAAAATGGAGCTAATTAAAAGCATTGTACACGCGAATTAATCTGTTCCATACGTGGACGTCGAATTTAATCAAGAAGCTATGCGCTGCTTTACAAGAGCGCATCGAACATTTGATAAATTAAACTAGTGATTACCAAGTTACATATAATAATTAAAAATAGTTCGTGGAGGACAAGGTTTCCTCCTCATTTCTGTTTTTGATTAAATTATTAAAACAAATCGCCAGATATTTACAAATCATAATGGTATTGAATAACAATACCTTTATTTTTTGCATTTTATTAGCGACCATAATGCCTAATATATGCAATATCGCTAGAACGGATCATGGAAATGTGATCAAAAAAAGGTTGACATTTTCGGGAATTCTTTCAATAATGAATCCTGAACAGGTAAATATATTTGCAATGGCTGTAAACATTCTGAATGCATGTTTTTGTGTGGCATCTTGAGAGGATGGCAGCTGTTCAAACGAATCAAGAGCAAGCATGTAGTCGGGACAGCATTACTAGATGACATATTATGGTGCCATGGTGACGATGAATTGACAAACATGTCCGCCTTAAGCTTTAAGATAGAAGAATGAACGAGTCAGCGTGACAGATGACGTTTGAATCTGAGAAACTTTCTAATTTTCTTCAACTTTTTGCAACCTTTCTATTCAATGACAATTCAACAATTCTTTCATTCACTGCTTTTTTAAAAAAAAAAGTCGAGTGTTAGTTAAAAAATATGACTAAAGTTAAAGTAACCTTTTTATCCATAAAGTAACAAGGATGATTTTGAATCAATGAAACAATCGTGTTTTTTTTTGCTTCTGTTTATTTATTTGTTTTTTTTTTTTTGCCTATTTTTCAATAAGTGTACAAGGAACAAGGTCCAAGTCGACACTGATAAAGGAAATATACAGGATAATCAAACAGGTGTGCATTCAGGATTGATCCCGAAAAAAGAGCAAAAAGAACTAACTCTCAACACACAAACTAAAAATTCAGCAGTCCAATTTTTTTTTTTTTTTCTAACTTATTTCGTTTTTTGCAGTTGCTGTGTAAACAGAGCAACAGGACATCAGAAATCAAATGCTCACATTTTCCAGAAAAACATCATTTCTCACTCCTCGCAGAAAGCTCTTTCTTCCTACCCACATTTTTCAGCATTTCAACAAGCCACAAAAAAAATTCGTCAATGAGTCAACACAAAATAACTCATCTCAACTCTTTTCAAAGAAACTGAATCTAAGAATCTACAATGAAAAGATGAATTTTTTTTTTTTTAGAAAAAATCAGTTCATTTCCGCAATCTCGAAAAAGTATTTCCCTTCAGTGATGATGTTGACTCGATCTTTCCTGTTTCCGATAGCTTCCTTTGTTACTGTGTAGCAAAAGTGACATACACTAGCGAAGCATTTAAAAGATTTAATCAGAAAACAGGCTAACTGAAAATGGAAGGAAGGAAAACGAACAACTGCTGCTAAGGTTCACTAAAGCTCTAATAATCTTATCAGGATAAAAGCAAGAGAGAAGAAAGCAACAAATATCCTAATGGATACTCTCCTGTCCTTGGAATGTAATCGGACTCATTTTCAAGCACATCTGGGTCTAAAAAAAAAGCCACGGTGGATAGTCCAGTTCCAAAACAATGGACTACGCACAGACTTTTCACAAATATACTGACTGCTCTTACTGATTTCTAACTAAACCTCTCAGTTAATCTCGAATAATATTGATATGCGTTTGATAGCCCTACTAAACGTTTGAAAAGAAGTGAGATAAGAAAGACTTTATTTTTTTGCTCATAAATTTATGTGCATAGGTTTCTAACCACTTAAGGATTGAATTCCTTTCTTGATTTCACTGCGGTAAAAAGTGCCTTCAAATACAGAACATTATAATCCCCTCCCTCAAATATGTAGTTTTGAACTTCCTTCATTCATTAGCCTTCCTTCTTATGGGTACAGTTTTTAGCGCTTCGTATTGTTTAATTCCGTGTGATGCTGTTCTTGAATTTGTATGCCTGTTCTTGAATTGGTGAAATGCGAAGAAAAAAATTTACACATTTTCCAAGATTGGAAGTTCACAGGTGGGTCTCACGCACCAGTTCTAGTTTTCAAATCTTTATTTCTGAGAAAAAGGTACTAGTAAATCTACCACGTGACTTGAAAATTTGAATTTTATGTTAAGAATTCAATTTAAAAAAGGAGTCCTTTAATGCCTCACAGCGCAGAGGCCATCTCTGAACGATAAGAAAAAAATTGGAGTGTATGATTACAGCCTAAGTTGGGAACAGTCCTAAGGCTTATGAGCATAATTTTCAGAGCAAATGACGGAATTTACATTACTGAAACACTACTAGAAAAAAACTATTTGTAATAAATATAACAAAAACAGTACAAAGATCTGCAAAAATTATTTCCTCTAAAATAATGGCTAGGAATAACAAAAATCCTTTCAGCACTAAAAAGTTGGTAAATATTCAAGCAATTAGTTGTGTCATTATACGACAATGAGTTAGGCATCGGTCGAATAGCAGAGCAGCATATTTAACATGTAGCAAACATCTGCAGTGTTTTTAACTGAGGGAAAAAATTAAAAGAAAACTACTTTCTATTGAAATATTTTCCGTTCAAACAAGTTGGTGAGCGATGAAATGATGAATTTTGAATTGTCCAAGAAAAGAAACTAACACAGCATCTGTCTTGAAAAGTTTAGCAAATACCTTTTATGAACATAAAGTTGTTTTGAAGAATGAATTATTAAACTCGTTTTTAGAATTATTATTTCTTAAACAAGATACAGATAGATATTAAAGGTCTGCAGTTAATTTTAATTAACACTATATATGTGTTCCTAAACATGGGCATCATGTGCATGTCTGAAAGGATGGTTTGAGTTAGTAGATTATGAATACAATCAAGGAACTATCAACTGTCAGGATAACTTTATTTCCATTCCGTTTAAAAGAGAACAGATGATTAACTAACAAAAAGCGGGGATAAGCTATATGGAGATCATGGGAGTGGAATGCAAGATGAACGTGACTAAAAAATGACATTTACACAAATGAAAAACAGTGAAAAGAAGCAAAATCACCCTAGTTTAGTTCATTTGTTTTATGCATAACATTTTTTTAGAAGGTAAGCAAGAAAGGAAAAACGCATTAAGGCTGAATGTGGCTGGCTTATTTAACAAGCAGATAGTCTATAGGCCTAAATATAGGCCAGTCACAAACTCACACACATACAAACAGACATGTTATATGCAGTATATCTATCTCTGTGCCTATGTATATATCAGTGGTGGTCTCCTCCTTCTCGAGAAGACAGAGGAATTGATCGTTTGAGGCTCTGACAAAAAACCTCGTTTCCAGGAGGCTTGTTAGTGTTAGTCCCTTCAGAAAGATATGCTTCGTACTATTCTTTCTTGCTTTACGATTTATAGATATACCAGCACATCTCCTTTCCCTCAGAAGTTGCTGAAGATACAAGATTCAATCTTGATACAGTATAAGCAAATTACAAGTCTGACCTCCGAACTGTGTTGATTTGCCCCTAGGTCTAAAGGTCCAGGCAGAAGTGAATGGTAAATGATGAGAAATATTAGCTCACTAATTTTTCAAGTTCCAACGAATTATTTAACTCGAAAATTACAGAGATTCTGTGATCTTGTATGTGATGAAATTGTCCGTTCAACTACTTGTTTAATGAAATATGATAAATACAAAACAAAATATCATAAAAGATGCACATAGAAACGTTCGCTTTTTCAATTCTTCTAAGCCATGAATCTTTTAATCACTCTGTAATGCATTTTAAAGGAAGAAAAAGTCTGGACATTTCTCAAATAGAGGGACGATAAACTTATTTTTCAGCTATTTTTCCATCTTTAACTATTTTCTAACAATGATATTTGAAATACTTTCCGTATTTTTTTAAACACCAGATAAATAAATTTATTTCGGAGTTTGATATCGACATTTTGACACCGAATCAATTCTATGACTATGATTTTCTTCTTCTTCATTTCCTTCTTTTTCATTAAAAAATTAAGCTCAATTTTCAACACAAACTAACTTCCTTCCCCTTACTCTCTCCCTCTCTCCAACACCAAAAAAAAACCCTGCAGTATTCAGTAAAGTTCAAAATATTTTTGTGTTATGCCTGCATCTATTCATCTTCTCATAAAGACAATAGAAGAAAACAGCACATTTTTGGGATATGGTCTGGTGAATCCATCCTTCACAAGTGAAAACAAGAACTTGAAATTGGAAGATGACAAAAAAGGAGCAGATTGATTGTAAGAAGAGGAATAATACGTAAGAGTGAAGCAAAAGAGGTGAAACAATGAGGTGTGAAATGATCTCAAGTAATCATCATTCTTAAGACTGCAGTGACTCTTGCTTCTGCACACACTATTTCCATTTAAACGCTATTTATGATTTCAAAACTCTTTTTACACTAGCATCATCAAAAGAAATCGAAACAAATGCCAAATCTCCTCACTTTCTTTTCTCCTTTTCCTCTAAAAAAAAAAATTTCGAAGTGTCTTCCGAAGCATTAGAAATGCATACTTCTGCTTCTAAATGGATGTGTGTTATGCATTCATTATATTTCAGTAGGAATTTGGTGTTGTCAGTAATTGCCAAAGTTAGAATTAATCATAACAATGCCTTGAAAAAGAAAAGCGAAAAAATTGAGAGAAAGAACTGAAAAACTTAGGTAAGGAAGGCCGACATTTATCCTGTTTTTGATAAACATGGAGAGAGACATTACAAGGAAGAACTTAAAATGCTTTCGATAAGCTGTATGACAAACAATATCTAAGCAGAATAAAACTGCTGGTGAAAGTTGAATAGTATTGAGTTGTCCCTGAAAAAAAAAAGAAAGAAATTCAGATTGGAAGAAAACGTCAGTCGAAGGCTTACAGTAATCTAAAGGACAAGAAAAGTAAGTAGCCCTTGAAAATAATGAAATGAAAGTCAGTGTAAAAACTAATTTGAGTTCCGAATTAGCTGTCACTTTATTGTTAACACTTTGGAACCACATTTTTATCTTACGAACAATTTCAAAACAAAAAAGAAAAAAATTATCTCACAATCATTTGGAACTGAGAAAATTTAGCACATATAATGCTGAACAGTACGAAGGAAAGACTTTTTTAAATGATTCTTAGATGAAAAAGAATCAACCGGTCTATCCTTTCATGCAAATCTAAGTTTCAGCATGAGAATTTCCGTTTGTTAAACTGAATCGTGATTTTTTTTTGCGGGATTCTCGACATAGTATAAATAACGAAGTCAATTCCAGCGATAATAACAATCAATAGTAATGACTGCGCCAGAAATATGGCTCTAATTAATGGTTAGTAGTGCCATAATTGACTTTAACTTTCTCGGTTTGTACTAGAAAGGTCATCACTGCTACTACCAATTACTATTATTGAACTTAAAACAACTGCTCCTTCACGAGGAAGACATAAATGCCAATAGTCCATTCCTTAAAGTAGAAACAGATCAATTATGGCTTACGCAACCTTCTCCATGTCTGAATTTGTTCCCATTAACAAGCGTCTATGAGACTCAATACCCAAGAATAAACGGATACTTGAAATTAGCACATAAAGGAGAAGACAGTTTCAGATTGTTCATCTCAACATGGAAACATGGAAATGCATCGATGGATTTAGGGCTTTGAGGGAAGATGGTGGTCGTCAGGAAGCTGTGTTCATTGAAATGTTTAAGGAATAAAAGGGATAAGGCATGAAGATTTGATACAACGAAAAGCATTCGTTTCTGAGCTTTTAAGAAATAGTTTAAGTATACATGGCCGGTCTTGACTTATTCATGATTATTCTGCGAACTTTTAAAAGTAAGAAAGAAAAAGGAAAATTTAAGGAAGGAGATTAGGGAGTCGTGAATAGAGTTTATAGAAAGTGAACTTGTGAGTGGACGAAGAATCAGTACATCTAGATGTTCGGCAAGTAAATAAGTGGAGAAATGAGTAAGCAAGTGCTTTGGAAAGGTGATGTGCAAGAAGGAGCAAAAAAGTGATGCATGATTGCAAAGACAATTGGCCAGACAAGATTATTGGAAAATAGTGAAATAGAAAATATGTAGCGAAGGAAGCAATGAGGCAGTTTGATTGATGACAAGTTGCAGTTCAACTGATGCAGCTATTCCCATCCTAACAACACTCTCGATCCCGTACACTAACAGCCAAACTGAATAGAAATATGGGAATTAATTTTGACTTAACTGCTTGCTTAAAGTAGAGCTTATTTTTTTGAACATTGCAAGGAGGGTAGTTATGCCCTCTTATCATGATTAAAATAGTTTTATTATAAATACATAAATTTTCTAACCTTGACTTTTGCCTAGTGTAATATTACTATAATATTTATCACAGCTGCCATTTCCTTCTTCATTTCTTAACATATTGTTAATTTATGCAAAAAGTGATAAATTCCTGCAATTAATTGGGCAGCACAGTTATTTGTGTTTTTTAAAAATTCAGCAAAAGCTATGTTGAGCGAGGAGGTGTATTATTTATGTGCCATATGAAAGTCCAAATTAATTTAAGGTCACAGTAGACTAAAACATCAACCGACATACGAGAAGCGATTTGTAAAGATTTTTTGCTTCGCAAGTAAAATATTGAATTTAAGCAAATTTATTTACTTTTTTAATTGATAAATATAAACAGAGGATAGATAGACTGTGCAAGGGAAAACATTTCTTCCGAAGAAATTTGAGCCGTAAAAAAGTAGAAAAACAGGATTATTCTACTTATGGACATAATGTAAATGTGTAAAAGGTATCTACCCTAGAACAGCTATCTATTACTTAAGAAAGTTCTAAAAAAAATCACTTTAAACTATTCAGCATTCTACTGCGATAATACGTCTGCCGTCTTAAGACTGCTTTAATTTGGAACATTTTGTTGAACATTGCTAAAATATATGCACATATTTAATACATTGAAATCAAATGGTGACTATGACTACAGAAGTGTCGGTAAGTCTGTGTTCTTTGTTCATTAATCCAAAAGTTCGGATGAACTGCAATAGATTAAGAAAATATAAAATACATTTAAAATTTGGATTTAGAGGCCTACATTGGTATTCGAAAAATCCGACCGTAAAAATTAATCAGCAATGCGAGCTACAATCTGTGATAAATTGACGACGACACATCGTTTAAATCTTTTAATTTCAGCGACAAATATATAACGCAGCGGGAATGCTACATTTACAAAAAAAAAAAAGTCTAAGGATAAACAAGTCAACACAGAACCGTTTTGAAATTTGAAGAAGACGACAAGAGGAAGAAATGAAACACCAAACTGGACGTAAGTGAGCTAGCATGCGTTTTTGTGGTAATATTTTACTCCAATTAATCCATTAGTTCAATTTCAATGTAGTATATCAATTAGATGTGATAATCATTTGTCCAAGGAGATATCAACGAGACAGACCGCAAGTAAATTATAGATTCAGTGAAGGAGACAGATGTTTCAAGGTGTCGAAAAAGCAACAATCCGTGACATTCAGGACCTGATAGTACACTTTTAGAGAGTTGCAATATATAAGAATGCACTGGGTGGTATTAGGAACATTCCGAATAGAACTTTTGATCTCATCAAATAAAAAAGGAAAAGAAATGCGAAATTCGAAAATGAAATAAGGATAGTTCAAAACTGAAATATGAGAGCATATTTTTTATTCATTTCATTTCTTAAACCTCTCTCTGTTTGTGGTCGGAAAAAATAGAGAAAATAACTAAAAATAAAAAAAAAGACTTCTTTTTTGAACTTGAAATGCATCAGTGATTTGAATAGAAAAAGCAGGAAAGCAAGAAGACAGTGGATAATGAGGGAAAAATCACTGCATTATGTTGGAAATAAGTTCTGAAATGTTGCTCAGTAGCTAACTTCCTTGAATTATTTATTATTCCATGATTTAATAGAAAAAGAGCAAAATAAGATTTCTGATTTAGAAACCTCCCTTTAGAAGATCATTCATTACTTAAAATGAGCAAATTTAATGCTGATATTGAATTATCCTACAGTTCCCCATATAAGGTACCCATACGCTGAGACCTCATCAAACTTACCCACCTTGGAATGTCTTTTTTTAACCGGATGTGAGAAAAGGCACTGTTAAATGTCGGGTCCCAACATTTTTCGTAGAACGGAAGATTTTACTGACTTTAAAAACTGTTAATGAAGACAAGAAAAGCTAGTTATTAACATAACAATGCGGACTTGTAGGAAGACAAGTCTATAAGATGAACTGCAAATAAACTGTTTTTACACTCGTTGTAAATTTGCTTCTTTTAGAATATAATAAACGCAGAAATCTCATATCGGAAATGATGCGCAAAAGCTTAAAACGCTTAAAGAATATTAAAAGTTACCATAAACAAGTCAAAAATACTTCCGAAAAAATTCGAAGGAAAGGGTTTATGATATAAGTGAGCACAACTACTGCAAGTGAATGAAGGTACAAAAGTACAACATGAATGATAATATGTCTAGTAAGAGAAAGTCGTTTCCACATCAAACAACATATTCTTACTATAAAAAATAGTTGTTTTCATAACATGGAATTACTGCTAATACACCTCCCAGATACTTCTTATTATAGAAATTCGTAATATTTCTTCACTATCATATTAAGTTTTTGCAAAGCTTGTAAAAACATTATTAAAATTGAGGAAGAAATTGAACGTTATTTTTATTTTGAAATCTCTATTCTGCTGATAATTTTCTTATCCTTTTAATATCTAAATCAGTGTATTAGGAAATTTAAGGCCTCGAACAATCTGCCGAGCATTACAGCTTTACCGCTCTCTTCCATCCTGATGCACCTGTTGATGGTTGAAGAGAAGATTTAATCGACACAAAAGAAGAGGAAGTGATGCGAATTTATGCTACAAGAAGGCTTTCAGCAGACAAACTAGTCGGGAACAATCTCACAGTCTGCTAGAACAAATCGAAACATATTCAGTGCTATCCAAAGATCACTTCAAACTAGTAGAACCTTCAGAAATGTCCGTTACTTCCTTCTCATCAATCTTTCAATTTTCATTGACTATTTGGAAGAATTACTGAGAAGTTTCACGAGAAACCCAACGAAAGAAGAAAACTACGTCTATTCCAGTTAGTTAATATCATTTGTCAACAGGTGCTATGAATGCTAACGGATTACGTGGCTACTGTGCAGTACACACACACAATGTAGCTTGGCCGCCCGATAATTTCCAAACAATTAGTACAGGCTGAAAACTTGTTTGCAATGGTTGACTAGTTTATAATCGAGGAAACGTATGTATGCACGCGATAGCCTGCCTCAGTTAAGCTTTCTTGGCTCGTTCACTAGCCAGCATTCGTCCAAACCATCCGATCCAGCCTTTCCGGCTGTGGACTACTGATCCATGCGCACTCGATTATGTTTCTACTGCACTTTTGGTACGCCGTTCGACATTATTCCCAGGAGAATGGACCAAAATAGGCACACGTCCACATACACCGTGTATGGCTGTCCGTCCGTCTGCACATCGAAACTAAATCAACAGCGCGAATGATGCGTGCCCAGGCGCTAGTGGCGTCCGTCTTGTTCGTTAGTGAGTCTGTATCTTTGTGTACGTGTATGTATGTGTGTGCGTGTGGGTGCATGTGTGTATGTATGTATAAATATATATATATATTTATATGTAGTAGCATCCATCGATTGAAGTTGTGCTTCATTTTAGTGGCAATCGAACTAGGGGCTAGCATAGAGAAATAGATGAAATTGATTTGGAGCGCTAGTTCAGGTCCAGCTCGACTTCATTTTGCCTAACCTCCTCCATCAGATTGTCCTTCTATGAGTTGCGGTTTTTCAAGGTGTCTTTTGTGTTTTTTCTTACACTTCCGTGCAGGTAAGGACAACTACTCCACGTCAAATAGTTATCACTTATCAGTCAGTCTCGCCTTCAGCCTTAGTTGCTTTACTTGCATCGCATTATACATTTTAGATATGTCCTATCATTGCAGTCATCTGTCACCTATGTTCAGTAAAGAAAGGTTGTTTTTAAAAAGGCTGAACAAATGCGATATTCTATGGCACCTAAAACATTGCCTGTACAAATGGACTACTTCCATGATTTAAACGCAGAATAAATGGCTGAAGCATTCTCGCTTACAGAGTAACCAGAGATAGCGTTGAATCGTAAGTCATCTGTAACATACGTTGATAAACTACCAATGAGGCTGCAACGAATTAGCTTCCCAAGACACGGGTAAAAGTCACAAAGTTGAAGTGGACGATGTAAATATGCTCTCTATCAACTACTTCCTACTACAAGAAAAGAATATTTTATCGAATTTCAAATTAGTTTCTATCAGCAATACTTGCTTAATGTAGGAGTGTCACAGAGGCCACGAAAGAGCGGTAAAGCAAGCATTATAATGAAGGGGAGTGAAGGAATTATTGCTGATTGCTGGTTTATTTCCTTGCCATAGCAAGTCAAAAACTATAGGAGTAACTAAAGCAATTTTAAAACATCAAAGAATTGCGTGCCGATCAGCAGTAGTGAAACTGTCAAATAATAAGCAGTTTTTAATACAATTTCAGTCTGATAGAGACAAGCTTTCTTTCTCCTTTGATATGCGAATACGATATTTTAGCTGTTCTTTTAAATAAGGCCAATGTGGAGAATATGCGTCGTTTTTATCTGAGCGCAGTGAAGGTTCAATTTCAAGAATTTTCTATGGCCTCAAAAACTTTAAAAAAAATCTTGAGCTTATGGTGAAATTCACTCCTTCAACAGTGCTGGCAGTGTTGATAATCAGATGAGCCATCCATTGTGCTGTGCTCAAATTTTTCCTCGAACCTGATGCACCTTCGACAAGACGAATACTAAGTATCACTTTATATCGAACGTCTAAAATGCACAATCGTGATAAGCTATGATCAAGAATACTTCAACATATTCACATATCGCGAATACATCATAAGCTGAAATCATTTTCCAAAAATTTGAAATCAAATTTACAGCTAATTTTGGTCATTCTTACACAAAATGGTAAAAAAAAAAATTATTCTAATTAACCTATTTGTATTTTTTTTCTCGATGATCTATGCATGCACTAATATTTTCCTAATTTGAAGTATCCAAGTCTGAAAATCCCAAGTCTTTTTCCAATTCTATGTTTCAAATTACAGTGAAGGATCTAGGCTAACTGGGAAATGAATTTATATAGTAAAGAACATTAATGACATTATTTTTGCCGTCGGTTACAAAAAGCATTTACTAACTGTGATTACACTTTCTTCAATATAGCGAAAAAAAATGTCAGCAAAACAGGAACAGTTATCAAGCAAATAGTGCAGAAAGCAAGTTTTAGATAATACGAACACACGGCTGTGAAAAACGCGCATATATCTTGCACTGTACTTCATTTTCAATTTAAATTTTGAATGCACAGCAATGGCGACTTTGAAATTAGAGTATCACAAATGTCAATAAAATTTTCAATAAATAAACAAATCTGGCTTTCAGAGGCGAAAGACAGACTTTGTTGCAGTGCACTGCAACATTTACGTTATATGATGTCAAATATCCATGGAAATAAATCAAAATGAATTTATCCGAAGAGGAGAAGAGCATCGTGAAAATAAAATTTTTGTACTAGCAAGAAGTTTTCCTCCTTCTATAACACAATTTCTTTCTAGACAAATTTCTATTCCTTTTAGGAAGGACCAAATAAAATTACAAAAATTATAGGATTCAAAGAATTAAACAATTTACAATGTGGATAAAGGCGATAAACTAAACTAATGGTGACAGTAAGATTCCAAATAAAAAAGTTTTATTATATAAAAGGAATTTCTGAAACAGAAAGAACAATTACTGTAGTAAATTTATCAAAGCTGAATTTTCTGATTTCATTGTTGATGAGATATTTCACTTAATCGACTGATTCAAAATTTCCTTTTTCTTAATAAGGTACATAATCAAGGCGTGTAATATTGAAACACTTGAAGAATTTCACTAATATACAGTTCACTTACGAATATTTTCACATTCTCTACGAAGCAATATACTAATAGAAAAAACTAATTCTGAAATGCAAACGTAAAAATATCGTCAAGCAAACGCATAAAACTTTTCATATCGCTATTTCACATTCAGTAAACGTCCATAACGGCAAACTGTAAATTAGATGGTAACTTGATACTAAAAAGATCCAAATATCAAGTATTTTTGGCAATTTTTTGAGTCTCAAGCTCTAGTGTGAGAAAATTACAGCCAGTAAATAACTCAACCATTCGAATAAGTGTATTTATTTATAGGTACCAAAAATTACCACAGTAACCTTTCCATTTGCAGATTTATTATTCGTGAAAATGATAGCAGTCAGGCTCTCTACAAATTCGCACTTTTATTTGTTCATTAATTCTGAATATTTCGATTAAGCTGTGCTATTTAAATAACAAATCAAACCAATTTCAATTTTCAGGTTTCAAAAGCAGAATATAAGTACTAAAAAAACTTCCAAGATTTAAAAATACATGTGCTTTCCCACATTGCCACTTATAATTGTTAATTTGTTCGCTATGAAAAATTAAATCTGTGATTATAGCAGCAAAAGCGCCAATCATGGTATGAAACCAAGCAAAAACACCGTTGTCGGTGATGGGCGAAGCAACTCGGTCACCTACAGAAATGAATTTATGCATTTCACTCTTCCCAAAAGTTGTACTTTCATTTTAAACATCATCTCAGTTGTACTGTCAATCACTTCATTCTTTGAAAACGAAATTTGTAGAATCATTCAAGGTGAAATACTAGCAAATCTTAACAAAAGAATACCGTTTTACCGCCCTTAACAGAAGCTGGCTGGCAATGGAACGTGCAAAGTCTTCTTTCCGCTTATTTCTGTTATCCAGTGCTTGCTTCGTCTCTACATTTTCCACATAAGAAATCCAGGAAGCCTATAAGCATTATAAAAAAAAATCAACAAAACAATAAAAAATTATTCCTTATGTTTAGTTCTCTTTTTCAGAATTATTTCGATGTTAACAAATTCAAAATGGTGTGCTTCCTGCACCATCAGGTACAAAAAAAATTTAAACGAAATCAACTTGAGAACTTCATTATCCAAGTGCGATGAAAGCTATCAATAGAGGCTTCTTGAATTGGCGACACCATTACTTTTGGTTAATTGATCCATTAGGTTCAAATTTAAAAGCCTTACTACTGATCACATTCAAAAAGTCTATGGCCATGTTGAGCTCAATTTATATTGGTGTTAGAGGTATGATAATGGATAAACCTGACAATACGTAGTAACAAAAGAGAATTATTAAAAATGTCTCCTTTGAGCATGCTATTTTGAAAATCTGATTGCAATTCTCGGAACTAAGAAAGAGAGATGCTGATCTTTTTTCTTACATTTCGTTTTTATTAATTAAAATGTAATTATCGCTACTATCTCTAATAAAAGTTTGATGGTCGTATTGGCAATCCTTTAAGCCTTAAACTCTCAAGGTTTCTTTATGTATGTATAACTACTCAACCAGAAAAAGTTAGCGAGGACTGAATTCCCAACATCTCAAGCATGAAGTACCAGTTTAGATACTACATCATTTTGTTTTGAGTAATATATATATATTTTTTTAAATGTATGTTGAAAAATTTGTCAATGAACTATACGGTCGACAGAAAAAGCTAATCATATATATAAATCTAATAAACCGATGACCAGAAACTTTGGCATAAAAATTTTCAGTTTTCCTTTTTTTTGTAACACTATAACTTTTTTTTTTCTCAGCAAATCTAGAGAATATTAAAATGTAATGCTTCTCAACATATTATTAAAACCAACATACTTTTTAAGCCAATATTTTAATTTTGCATTGCATTTTCACTTCATTCCTACGCAATTTTTTGATTATATATTGAATTTCAACCTTAGAATTAGGATTTATTTATTCCTTAGGATCTATACTAGCCTGCACTACTAAACATGTCACATTCATACACATTGAATCTTACAAGAGATTTTTAAGAAGACTGAGACGAAGGAAATTTTTGTCCTGACGGGCAACAGAGACGTTTTGGACAAGGAGTTTAGAGAAGATATTTGAGGAAGTCTCAAATAACTTCACAATTTAAAAGAAAAAAAAAAAAAAAAAAACTGTAAGGAGAACTAGATTATGCGCTGAAATCGAAGACTGCATTTTATTCTAAGCTTCATTTATATTAGAAAATGAAAGAGGAGAGATAGAAAGCGTAGAAATACATCTACCGGTTAGACAACCCATTCTTAATTGGAAGCAAAGAATTTGTTTTGCAATTTAATTGACAGCGAACTTTCAAAAAAAAGCACGGTAAAACAGCATGACGTGGCGAGCAATTAACAGTTTGTGGAGTATCTGTACAATGAAAGAGGATTTGTTATCCATTCGCATTGGCATCTCGAAAATAAAGTGCAAAACAGTATTGAACAATTCGCAGATTGTCCTCGATTTCTTCTCCATTTGATCCATTAGAGAGTCTGATTCCTTTCCAATTTCTTTTTCTTGAATGTATGCTGGAATATCTTTTCGTCATCATTTGGAACCTCGGAGGAATCCATTTATAAGGCAATGTGGAATTAAAAAAAAAAAAATTCCTCGACTAACTCGAATGTTGCAATTAATATCTTATGAATTAATCAAATCTTTGCAATTTCTTGTCATTTTAATAATAAATGATAATAAAAAAATAAAAAGGAGTCATACTAGCTACTTGTGAAGTTATGAAGATTTGGATTCAAATAATTTTTTTTTTTTATAACTGTTTAATTTTGACTGATTATCTAAGAACTGAAAATTTACCAGCTAAAATTAATAATAATGTAGCGAAGGTCAACTTTTATTTTATTGCAGCTCTTAACTTGTATTTTCTTTTATTGTAGCCTTAACGAACATTTCTTAATAAATCCAGAAATTAGTAAATGAATCATACGTATCATTAGCTCAATAATAAACACTTCTGAGTATTTATACTCATTTGATAGACTGTGAAAGTAGCAAGCACAGATAATTAGCACCAATGTTAAGATTGACTTCTGCAGCATTAGTGTGAAAAAGTGGCTCTTAAAATAATGTGCATGTTACATTTAACAAATTCTCCTTCTCGAGAAATTAAACAACAAGTACCCGCAACAAAGCAAACCAGTAATGACAGAAAGATTTTTAATATATACGTATAAGAGAACAGAAACAATTGAGCCAATACAAACTTGAAAGAACAGTTAGTTGCTAATATATAGGGTTACAACTAAGCTATCCATCGGTTAACTAGAGTGATTTTAAATGAATTATAATATCAAGAGAACACCTAAGAAAGTTGAAGTCTTTAATTATAATTTAAGGAATCTTATACATATAATACGGAATGCTGTCAGAAGAAATAATTTTTGATAAATACTGCTTTTCAAGGAAACAAATTCTCCATCTTCCACGCTTATTATAATGGATTAAAATTGCTGGTATATAGTTTTCATCAAAAATAATTTTATAAAAGTTTATGAGGACCTTTTATTTTTTTACTCTCTCAACTGCACAAGAAACATTTTTATTATCATGAATGCATCACTTTTATTTGTAATGCACAAGACAAGCTTTGATACCAAATTATCTTTTATGCTATTCTTTCTCATTAAATTCTTATATTACTTGCATTTTTTTTAATGTAGTTCAAATTTCTATAGAGCTAACTAAATACATATCTATCTATCTATCTATCTAT